>BPLR01013524.1:0-55350 GCA_021605095.1 Caerostris extrusa
ACACACATGTATTGCTGACTTTAGAAAGCTGAAGACCGAATTGACTACACCTGGGGAATATCTGGAGAACAATTTAAAGGAAATGTGATGTTTGGACTCTTCCAGTAACGGACAACTCTGGGTGGCGAATTTGTCTTGTCTTCGTCGCTCCTTCAGCTGGTTGATCAATGTCGCGGACTCATGCTGTCTCGGTTGGCCAGCTGCGGCGATGAGGTTAATGGAAATTAAACGGGCAGTCGGAGATGTACTTCTCTCAATGTCAACTGTTTTGACAGTAGTAAGTGGGTATGGAGGCTGGAGTGCGACAAGTCGACCACCAAGCAATGACAGCGCAGATTTTCGAGTTTTCCCGTAATTGAAGATAGTTTTGGTACTTTAATTAAGTATAATAAAACAGTTAAAATGTCATTGATTACCAAAAGACAATAGCTGCGATTATAATTAAACGTGAGGAAAATATTGTAATCTTTAAACGTTCGAAATAATTAATTATGAGTTTTAAATAAAAGTTTGAAATAGCAACTTCAGCATGTTTTTAATAATACTGACATATATAATTTAATTATCACTATTATACGTGTATCTTATATATCTGTTATTATACATCTTGTATTTCTATTATTATATATTACAAACAAACTTGTATTTCTATTATTATTTATTTTTATATCACTTATTGTACTATCATATACGTATTTCTATACTTTGAATGTGTTAAGCAAAAGCTAAAATAGAAACCAACCACTAAAACCAAATTCTTATTGAAAAATAAAATATCATTGATTAATAAAAGACAATAACTGCAATTACAATTACAGAAAAATATTCTTGACCTTTTAAAGTTCGGACAATTAATTATAAGTTTTAAATAAAGATCAAATAGCAATTTGCAAAGCATTTTTCTAATATTATTTGACATATATAATTTAATTAGCACTATTATACATATCTTATATATCTATTATTATATGTCTTATATCACTTTTCTAATTATCTTATACGTATCTTATATTTGAATGGTAACGTAAAGGTAAATCCAGGAAAACCAATGTATTTTTGCTTTAATATTACACGTCATATATAACTCAACTAACATTTTTAATGAAAGTAACATTTATATATCTTATATTTAAACAGACGTACTCCAATAATGTTTTAAATGAAAGTAACTAATAATTTATGATTTTAAGGTTATTTTCTGCCACAATTTATAAACAAAATTAATTTTCTATCACTTTACACTCAATATGTGTTTCTTCTAATAGACACATGGTATTCTTCGCACAGGGTTGATTTATCTTACATATCCTATAAATTATATATAATCTGTTACATTTACTATAGACTCATTAATAGATCGTCTAAACTTAACAAACTCAATAATTTATAGTGCAAATATGAATTTTCGAAAATCTGTGCAAGTATTTCTAAATAGTTATAGAGAATATTTTACTCGTACAACAGCATTTTCCTATTAACAAAATTCTACATCATTAGTCAATTAGCAAAAAAGATTACTTGTAGTGTCTTCAAATATTTGCCAATAATAAATATTCTTTTAAATTTTAATTAATATCTTGAATAAAATGATTTAAAAGAAATTATTATTATAATTTTTGTTACCGTATATTTTTTAAAGATTAAACACTCTCGCGTTTAAAAATTTCAGTTATAAACTATGGTGTTTTACAATGTCAATTTGCGAGAAAAAGTATTTTGTTGATTTTCATTAGGTTTCATTTCGTAACGGTTCACGATAATTCCTTTTACCATTGTCAAAATTTAATGTTACTAATACAAATTCAGCAATCATTTATTCACTTTAGGCTCGTTTTAAGGGGTGAAACTGAAGAAATATGTACATTATACATAAAATTATTGTATGTATAAAAATATAAAAACTAACTGAAAACTATGAAATTTATACATAAAATTATAATTCATACAATTATTTGAATAAATACATTTATTTATATGAAAGAAATAAAAGATATAAAACATTGCAAAAACTTAAAACCCATTAACATTTTTTAAAACTAATCCACTGCAAACTTTTGTCCTACTGGGTTATTTCTGAAATTTCACAACTTAACTCAATTAATTTGAATAACATTTTGGTTTACAATTTTATATCTTTCAGTATTTTAAAAATATATATTGTGTCGAATTTTGTAGTTCAATAATGTTGCCGCTTTATAATCTTTGTGATTGCCATTTACAGTTAATGACTTTTTATGTTTATACAGTTATTATTCCTTTATCTGATGATGCAACTTTATGAACACATTTAAAAATTTATTATTTTTTGTTGTCAACAGAAGATTTTAACTTCTTTGTGATAGAATATTCCAGCTAATAACGCTTTAATGGCTCAAGACTTAATAATTTCTTTTTTAGTTAAATGCATTAGGTCCTTTTTATAATGATATTGCCTTTGTTCGGCATTAATTAGTAAATACACACATCAGTTTTATGTAATATTTCATTAACTATATATTAAGAGCTCAGCATCCTTTTTAAACTAATAAATAGCTTTATACTAATAGTAGTTATTTTTGTTTTTATTTTGTTTCGATTTTCAACTTGGTAAAATATTTTTATTTTGCTGGTAAAATTCTTTTCTAAATTACGTAATTATCACGACACTACAATACTGAAAAAAAAAAGGAAATCTTTAATTTAACATATTAACACACAAGTTCTATTGTAACACAAAAAAAAGAAACAATTACATAACTCAGATAAAAAAAAAAGTTAAAGATATTAAAATTTAGATACATTTTTGGGGAGTTTTTTAAGGGCACTTTAATTTTGTAAAATGTTTATATATATTTATATTTTTGGAAATTATTCTGTAGATAAGAAAGTGTGTATATCTACTGCAAAGTAAAAATCGTTGGTATTTTATTAAATGATCACAAAATTCCTTCATCAAAAACACTACACATATATTTCTATATTCAGTCTTTTAGCATATCAGTCGTACGTATGTTCTTCAATATCCATTCAGAAACCATACTCATTTAGTTATTTTGAACTATATTTACACAAATGTGTTTTTTTTATGTAAGCCAAGTGAGAATTTCATACGTACAAATATGCACATTTTATTTTACATGTTAAACTAAGTTTTACCCTTAAAATATATGGGTATTGCTTTGGGGAGAGTGGGTCAGAGATGTCCTGGTAATTATATATATTTTTTATTTTTTAAAATTTCCTTTTAGGCCTTTTTATTAAATATTAATTCTTTTTTTTTAAATTTGTTTTGGGTTTAGTTTTATGAAATCGTTTCGAATTCTATAGTTTTTTATTTTTTATTTAATGTTTTCTTTTTTCGGTATTGAACGATAACTAATGAACATAATTTATTGCTTAAATATGATTTATTCATAATTCATTCTTCGTTTAAGACTGTTGTTATGCATTTTGTTTTTAGATTGAATTTCAAATTTTATGGGTAAACTGTTTATCGGCCCGATTAATATTTTTGGATATAATATTTTTGTTTATTTATTTTTTATCTATAATTAATATTTGCGCTTTTCTAGAGTAATTCAAATATTTTTCTACTTATATTGAACAGATTTTAAAAAATTTTAAAATCTGCTATATTTCAATAAAATATATCGAAATATTAATATTGATTTATTAGCTTCTGAGGAAACTGAAAATAGGATAGTAACAGATGGTCTACTCTATTCTCATGTTCAATCGGAACTGACCTTGACTCTAAATACGAAGGTGTGAATCGTAAACGATCATTTACTATATCACATATCGCTTTAGGGCGGAAACGATTATTCAACATGATGCTATAGATAGAGCTAAATATCTGAGGGACTCATATTAAGGAAATACTCAAAATGTGTTTTGACTTGAATTGCTTTCGGAGAGATTTCGGTATGTCTTCTTGATTGTCAATGAGTTCGATGTTGTGGAACTAATTGGTTTTCATGTAGTTTTTATCTTTTCAAACAGTAATAGATGCTGAATTCGAAATGTCATTGTTTAAATTTTTCTTATTTTTTAAGATTAAACTCTTTTTTGCATGGTTTAGTTTTTTGTTTACATATCTTGCCATATTTTTCGATGAGTTGCTTACGAAGAGATTTCGCTATGTCTCCTTGATTGGCAATGAGTAGTTTGTTATAGAACCAATTGGTTTTTCACGTATTTTTTTCTATCTTTTCAAACTGTCATAGATGCTAAATTCGAAATGTCAATGCTTAAAAGTTTTCTTATTTTTTAAGATTAAACTCTTTTTTTACATGGTTTAATTTTTTGTTAAAATATCTTGCCATACTCAATGAGTCAGCTGAAACTTCTGCCTCAGTGTTATACTAACTCGAAAAAAATGCATATTGATAAAAATTAAAATGATAGATCTGTGTTTGGGTTTCTGTAATCGTTGGCTAGGATATTTATTTTAGGAAGGGTGGAGGTTTTCTTGCGTAACAAGAATATGAACCAATTACTCGAGGTTTTCAGAGACGCTCACTTTTTTCTTTCCTCAAACGAAAGAAGTATTGGCTCGCCAAAATGGTTTTTCAATAATAGCTTGTTAAAAAGTTTCTCCAGTATTTTAGATCAAGTTTCAAATCTATAAGAAATTCTGGGTTGAAAAATCTTAAATAAAGGTTTGATTTGTTTTCTTACTTTGATAGATAAAAGTATTCATGTTTCATACGAATATTCTTTTACTTATTCGGTTTTATTCAAACATTTTATGAAAAGCTAATATGACAACAATCGATGTTTCTTCTTTTTTTTTTTAGAATAATACCATTAAAAACGAAAACTACAAGAATTTGTCTATTGCAAGTGCCATTGTAAGTAAGTGTAAACACGCCGTTACTCTTATATCTAGACTGAAAGTTTGGAATTTTCAATTTAAACCTAATGATTCGCAAACAGCAACAAATTCGCTAAGAGGGTTCTAGAAATGTCAGATTCCTTATTTTAAGACTGTCACTTATATCCCCTTTTATGATTTTTAATGCAACGTTTTGAGTACACAAACTGTCTCTGCACAAATAAGCCATCATTAGCAATCGCTCTTATTTGCTTTGTGCTTTTTTTTTTTCAAATGTTTATATATTTTTGATCTGAATTTGAATTGAATCTTATGTAACACAATTAAAAATACAACTAAATAAAACAAATGATTATTGTTACGACTCTTACTTATATGATATATCTTTATATTTTAATTTTTTTTTATCGAAAAATAATGATTTAACTAACTACAAAATTTAAGAAAAAGTTAATTGAATATCTTTTTTTTTTTACTCTTGTAGTACTATATTCTTGCTAAGAATTAACACATCACAGACTTCAGGGTGTATGTAAAAATATTTTTAAGATATTTTTTTCTTTTCGAAAAAGTATTAGAGAAGATAAGATTAACAAGTCCCAATGCTACTAAAAACTTATCATGGAATATTTAAAAACAAGAAAAATTTGTTAGTAAACCCATTTGTAAGATAAAACTCATTTCTTGCGTTTTTTGTAATTAATGTATTTTTAATACTAGTATGTCTGTTAAAGCTTTCAAATATTTCCCAAAATATCAAGTCACGAAAAATATATAATTCATTAATAAACTTTAAACAACTTAAGACATAAAACAAGAACATGGTTTAAATATGGGTTGATGTTTATAACAAAATTTGTTATTTAGCTGCATGAATTGCAAATTAGGTGATCTTATTCTTGTAATTAACACTACTGGAATTATATCATATGTTGCTTGGTCACAACATCATATATATCTTCATAATGTTCCCCTACTACTTGAAAGTCCCGTTGCTGACATCAATTTGTAATGCTAATTAAGAAACAGCGGTAATCATCAAGTAAACAAACTATCTTTTGATAATGCCTTTTTTTTTTTTTTTTTTTTTTTTTTGATAATGCCCTTACGAGGAAACATCCTTCTTTTTGGCTATTTTTGTAAGCCCAAGAATGAAAGATCAAACAACGAATAAATACAAGTTCACAATAACGTATTTTTACGAACATTACAGGAAAAATCAGCAGTCTTACAAATAAATCAATACATCATTTACTAAAAATCAATGCACATTTACTATCATTACTTACTTTAATTAAAATCTTTTCTGTTTCATTTAGATTTCACATAAGGTTTTTTTAATTAAAAATGTATTATTTTATTTTATAGGCTTCTTTAACAAACTAGCAAGGAAATATTATTATTATAATGCCAATTGAAGTGCTGAATCTTCCTAAAAGTTGATGTTCTGTATATGTAAAAATATTTTTCAATAAAGCAAATTATATACTGAAATACTGAATTATTAAATACTGAAATTTGAATACAAATATTTCATTAAAATTCTCAAAAGTTATTATACAATATTTTTTCTGTTAGGTGAATACTGTGAATTAAATTAGCGTTTCATACTGCATTAAAATAGAAAATCCCGATTTTCATCATCCAATGATGATGATATATATATATATATATATACATCATCATTGTCGCCAAACAGCCCAGTGTGGGCCAAGGCCGTCTACCTAATATATATATATATATATATATATATATATATATGCTATATTCTTTTCCCACTAGCCTGGAAAAGTTGTGGAATAATTAATAATTTCATGTTATTGTCATTTTAGCTAATTTCAAATTTTTTGTCTTTTTTAACTAGCTGGTTAATTATCATTTTGAACTAGTTGACGGGCTTCATTCTGTTGTATCATGCAACTCTTAACAACTTCAGTAAGGAGTAAAAGAATGAACAAATGCTCAAAAATACTGATTTTAATTGAATCTATCCTACGAAACAGAATCCCGAATTAAAAAAATTAATTAATCCTGAATAAAAAAAAATAATTTCTCTTATCCACTTCGTCACTGTGCATGTACGTATACCATTTCACAGGTCCGAGTAGTAAAGCGTTAATTTGAAGGAATTTAAGGTGATATGTGGTGTGAATGTATTCTTTTTTCTGGAATTCAAGAAAAAAGTTTATGATAATTCCTACTTTAATCAGATAGAGAATGGAAAATAAAAGCAATTTTTCATTAAATGTCTTAATAGAATTGCTTTTGCACGTTGATTTAAAGTATTGCCCTTAAATTAAAAGATACTCTTAAAGTTTGTTTTTAACCCGTGGTAAAATGAGACAGTTTTAAACATAATTATTGCTTCGATTTTAAGACTTTCAAAAAAATTAATATCACTTGCAAAAATTATAGAATTTCATAGAATACAAAACTTATTTCTTGCTAGTTTACAATAATATATAAATGATTCTCATAATCATATTTTTATTTTTAATTACTTTGAATTTCAGAATAATTTCATTTTCAGAAAAAAATAAAAAAACATTTATATCACAAATGTTTATGATGCTAGTTTTTGGCCATTTTCTTTATCATCATGGATTATTTTTCACATTTTACCTATCATTCGTTTAAATAATATATATATACTATCTACTGAAGGTTAGATATATTTTACCGAAACAGAGCAAATATTTGTATTCTAAAAATTTCTGTTTTTTGATAATTTTCGTTTTTTTTTTCAATTTCACTGAATACATTCGAGTCTTTATTACTGAAACTTCAACATGTCTATGAAATATGTATTTATGGAAGATTAACTATACTTTTTATAATTTATCATTTTTATTATAGAGATATGTGTTTTATAAAGAATTGATATTCTTGAAAACTAGAATCTGTTTCGAAAAGAAGTTAATTACTGTCGATTTTACATTAGTCAAATACACTGATAAGCTCTTTAGTTACTTCGTATTTATATAAAATTACACGTATTAATTATTTTGATAATAATTAATAATTAAATATGTTTGATTTTATGTAGCATATTTTTTGCATATTTTTAACGAATACACATATCAATTGAAGAATTCATGTCAAATTTTCAAGATTTCTAATTATGTTATTGTTGTTTTAACTAGTTTCAACCAGTTAATTAATTATTATTTTAACTAACGTAGAAGCGTTTTATTCTGATATATCATGTAACTCTTAACAGCTTCAGTAAGGAGTAAAAAGAGTGAACAAATGCTCAAAAATACTGATTTTAATTGAATCTATCCTGCGAAACAGAATCCCAAATTAAAAAAAATTAATTAATCTTGAATAAAAAAACTAATTTCTCTACTTTTCCACTTCGTCACTGTGCATGTACGTATACCATTTCACGGGTCCGAGTAGTAAAGCGTTAATTTGAAGGAATTTAAGGTGATATGTGGTGCGAATATATTCTTTTTTCTGGAATTAAAGAAAAAAAGTTTATGATAATTCCTACTTTTAATCAGAGAGAGAATGGAAAAGGAAGACAATTTTTCATTAAATGTCTTAATAGAATTGCGTTTGCTCGTTGATTTAAAGTATTGCTCCTAAATTAAAAAAAGATACTCTCAAAGTTTGTTTTTACCCCGTGGCAAAATAAGACAGTTTTAAATATAATTATTGCTTCGATTTTAAGAATTTCAAAACAAATTAATATCACTTGCAAAAATAATAGAATTTCAAAGTTAAATTTTTAAATACTTTTCAATTGCTAATTGAAAAGTATTTAAAATTCTCTTTTAAAAATATCAGAGTTAATCATAATTTGAAATAAATTATTAATATCTTTATCAGTCTTTCAGTTTACTAAATAATAAAAGCAGTTTTATTACCTTTTATTTTTTGTTAAGAAATGAAACATAGACAGAATGAAATATTAACTCTAACTTTATTCTGAATTATGAAAAATTTTTTTACTATTTAGTTTTCAAATTAAAATCGTAGCACACACTTTTTTCTGCAAATATGATTTCATTTTTTTTCATATCCTTTTACGTTTCATTTTTTTCATTTTTTTCCCCAAATGAATATATGTGTACCATACATTTCAAGACAATTTTAAAACTGAATCAAAATAATAATTTTTAAAGTAATAAATTTATATCCAGTCCTTCCGTGACAATTTTTTATTTTTTTCTAATTTTTTTTTTAATCTTCTTCAATTGCATTGATAAAATTCATATATGTGATGTTAAAAATATAAATTATATTATCAGAAAAATATTTTAGTTAGATTAAGCAATTAAGTTTATTATTAATTATAGTTAAAAATGGCATTATACAATCTTCCACCAACTTTTTCTAACTGTCATTTTTGGTGAAATTTTGTTGTTGTTTTTATAGAAAATAGGACATTTTGATTTGAAATCCTTCACCACTTCATCATCATTGGCGCAACAACCCAGTGTGGGCCAAGTCCGTCTACCTACTGGCAGATTTCGAGACGAGATATGTTTTTCTTTTTACGGGGGTTGGGTTGTCACCTCTACGCCCAACAGTCAAATAAGAGCGGGACCTACGGTTTAAAGTGGATTCCGAATCACTACAAACATCCATGGCACCGCCGGGACTCGAACCCGAAACCTATGGTACCGAGAGGCAGAGCATCTAGCCACTCGGTCATTTAGACCCCTCATTCACCACTATGATTACCAAATATGTAGCAGATTCAGTGTTACAGCAGGTCAATAACGATTCAGCACATTTTATTATCACATTTTACAACAAACACCCCAAAGGATGGTATCAGAGGGTATCCTCCTCTTTTCCATGAAACCAAAGATAATACATTTCGGTCTACATGTAATTTCTAAATAATAAAACCCATAACTTCATACTATTACTCATTTTTAGCCCAACGGAAGGATGTTCCAATAAACAGATTTATCGTATTGATATCAGGCCTAGATATAAGAGTTTTCGATTTGACTTCGTTTGTTGAGTTTCGAATCAGATTCCCTAGTTTGTAAAACCCAACGCACTATCCTGTGGCCCTATATGATTACTAGCTATAACAATGAATTATAATTGTTGCACATAATGATCAGAGTGGCAAATTTTATATTTAGGTTGGATGCTATTGCTTCTCCATATTCTAATTTGCTTGATTTAAAGCTATCGATTACCTGAATTATCCTGAACCTAAGCACAAATTACTATTTGCAAAGAATACCTAGGTAATTAATTCTCGCTGCTTAATCTGTATTACAGTACATGATCACAGAATATATGTGAATGGAATTCGAATAATATAGCTCTCAATGCACATTGGTCGAATAAGAATTCAAATGATTCCTAAATTAACAAAGGTTTGCATGTGTGCATGTGTGCATTCAGTTGATCACAATCCAACCAGATAATTCGAAGTGAATAGTTAGAATTTTGCGTTATATCTTTATTATATAAACTCAGTTGGATGTTTAGCTAAAAGCTTGCTCACTACATCATAATTAATGATTTCCAGCATTGAATGCTTTAAAAACATTTTTATTTTAAAATAATTGTATATTTCTTTGTTGAGCGTAGTAATAAAAAATATCACATTTGTAATGGTTACTTGCATTGTCAACAACCTTCACTCTGGATATAATAACAACTGAATATCTTAGAAACTTGAAAAGTGATATCATTACATTGAATGTGAAAGTAACTGAGGAATAATTTTCACTAATTAAAAGGTTCATTCATCAGTTCAGTTAGGAATCATTAAAGAAAATGTTTAGGAGAATTTCTTGTTTATAATATTCATTCTTTAGTAATTAAACATCTTACATCTTGCCTTATAATGTCATGCTAAATAAAATATGTGGATATAATTCAGACTTTATTCATGAAATAATGATCGTATATTTTAATGGCTTTAAAAATTAAACTAGCCATTAGAAACAACAAGAATATTCTTTAGTTACTCATTAAAAATTCAGTTCTTGTTTGTTATGAATATTAATTAATAATTAAACCTTAATTTACAAAAAAATTAATTAGTTTTATTTAAAATTATTCATTAGCATTCAATAATATTATAATTATATTTATAATTCACTATTAAAGCATAAAATTATATTTTATTTAAATTCCAACAAATATCAATATACAGCCTTAACTTAGACGTAAAATGCTTATTTTATTATTAATAATATTTATAGTTAAAAATTTTTATTCTAGCATTATTGAAAGAAAAATCCTAAAAAATTATTATAATATTTAATAAAATATAATTGAATAGAACAACATGTATTTACATTCGATGGTTTTTAATAGTGTATTATTACAAATGAAGTTGGAATTTGATTTACGGAAATTGTTGAATAATTCTTTCATGGTTAAGTGAAAATAATAATCTGAAAGTTGATAAAGCATAATACTTTGGTTACTGTTTAACAATACATTAATGTAAAGAAAAATAATCGCATTAGCGTGGAGCAAAAAAATTGACCCACCTCGAGTTTGGATGTCTTTTACGTTATTTCCGTTCCATTAACATTGTATGTTTCTTATGTAGGGGAATTTTTTTCTCGCCAAATAGAGGTAGCAAAATAATCTAAAATATTCACTTTTCGAATATCAATACAACTTCATTCGTCTTGAAGGTCTTTGCCAGATCATAAGAAGTTGCTTCTTAAGATAAGGTGAGAAGTTAAATTTTTGTCGTCACTTAATAAAGGTTATTCAAACATGTTTAACTATTAGGGGTTCAAATAACAGATTCGCCATGTGTCATAAACATTACTGCATCGATGTTTTTCTTGGTTTTTCTGGTATGTAATACAATATGAGCCTATCTTCATAAAGAGGATCTATAGGACTTTCCCTTTATGAGTAATCAACAAAATCAGAATTCCAAAACTACTGCTTTTAAATGGGCTTTGGTAGTTTATAAAAGATAAATATAATCTATACAACAAAAAATTTTCATTACATTTTATTAAAAAGCGAAAAAAAAAAAAAAAAAATCTCAAACTGCATTAAATTATTTTTTTTTAATTTCAAAAATTATAAGTAAACTACTAGGCATTGTTTATATGATATTACTTTCTTTTCTGATAATTTCCAATATTTTTGCATTGTGTTCTACTTATGTATATCACGAACAGCATATTGGGAGGACAGGACTGTCGGAAAGATTTTCAGGGTCAATTACCCCTCATGTGCGTGTCGTATGGAAAAACGGAAATCCCCACCTGTCATCCTGAATGTCGATACGAGACACTTACTAACAGTTTCAGTACCATCATTTCTGAAAACAACGATTGCAATGGATACCCATAGTGGATTGAACCTCATCCCTTCTGATCTCACTAGTACATTACCACTGGGCCATGCTTATTTAAAGCACTATGCTTGGTTTTAAAACATTTTTAATCAATATTTTTATTTTTATTTTTTTTTAATTTTTAATTCTTATTTACTCAAATTCAATAGAATCTTTTAAAAGGAATAAATTATAATTATAATTCCCGTTCGAAAATGCTTGGTTGTATCTGATGTTGTCTGGCTCGCTTATTAAAAATCAAAAAGATAAATATTGTCTCAATACCATCAGTTCTTCTCAATACTATAAAAGTGACTGTAGCGAAAGATGCAAGTGAATTCCATCTTGAGCCTTACTGTATAATAAACTGCACACGTTAACTCTGAGCAATGAATCTGGCGATTCTAATATTAAAAATTATATATTTTCAAAGATCACATTTATTCCTGAAATAAAATGGTAACAGCGCTTAGAACCATTGGGTTTATATATAGGACAGTGAAATGACTACTCGTTATTTTATATTTAAAGAAAGCATAAGTGTGCAAACATAAGAGAAAATTTTGTTCACTTAATGGATTTTTGCACATAATTAAATGAACTAAATCATTTTAGTTGTTTATAAGAATTCTGATGTTCGATACAAAATGTAGTGTTGAAAAGTCAAGAATTATAAATATTAAGCTGGATAACAGTTAAGTGGAGTTACACTCGGGAATATACTTACGAGTATTACTCATAAAATGCAACTAATAACTATTATTTTAATGCCTTCAATAAAAGAAATTAAATAAAGTTTGTGTTTAAAAACACATTAAATAGAGTTTTTCATATTATCTTTGTGTTAATATGTCGGCAGCACTAATCTTTTAATATTCTAAATATAAGCATTAGAATAAAATGCTTTTTTTATTTTTCTGGAAAAATTGAATAAGCCTATGTAATTGATGTTAAATGTAAAAAAAATGATGTTTAAATGATAAAAAAACTGATTAGTTAAATTTGTGTATTTTTAATTTTATAAAATTGCTAAAATGACTGATTACAGTTCTATTTGTATAAAAATGGCTATAAACAATGTAAAGCGTTTTAAGCACGATTATAAAAACTCTGCTAGTCAAGTCAAGCATTATTTGTTGTAAATTTTTTTTTTTTAATTCGATAGATTTTTTTAAGGAACTGAATTATGAATTCTGCTTCCAGGAGTAGGAGTGACACAGTAGACCTCATATTTTGGAAAAAATACTCACATGAAATATATAAAATATTTTATACGATTATAATTTTTATAATTGAATGTTACTATTTGAATTTTGCAATCAATGTTATTAATTATATAACATACATAGGCATTGGTAGTAGCAAACTAAACAGATCTCCATGGGGATTAGAAATAGTATACCAAATTTACTATACGCGTAAGCTATACAAACTTTTAATTTTCTGTATCGCTATTTAAAAGGCTTAATGCACTAAGAAATATTAATAATGTACAAGTTTGATAAACCAAATCGCATTAATATCAGCAATTTCAAACCATACCAATTGAATTCTTCTATTTAAAATTCATTCAGAGAATAAATCGTTTAGAACGTGATGTTAAAGACCACTTAAGGTAAAATTCATTAAATTATATATGTATTCAGTGATACTAACATAAAATTTAAATGTAAATTGTTATAACAATAATCAATTTTAAATACAATTCTGTACTTTCTGTTCTTCCTATTTCTGCACTCCAAAACTAGAGCTTACAACTAATCATCTAATTTTTAATCTTGTTGGTCAATATCTACCCCATATCTTAAATAGTACTATTTAAACATCTTACATGTACTATAAACCTGGTGTAACATGTACTATAAAACGTTTTAATTACAGGTTCGTACATAGTACTACCTGTAATTAAAGACGTTTTATTAAATAAAGGATTCATCATTTAACTAATCTCCATATAAATGTTTCTATGAATGAAGCACAATAGATATTATTCGGATTTGTTTAAGTAATGCTATATGCTTTCAATTTCACCGACATTATTAAATATAATCTGTCTAATTTATATTTATATTAAATTTTCTAAAAACCTAAATGAAATTGTACAATGAATTTATTAATACTATTCTCCTGTAGTACGTTAGTTCGATTAATTATAAAAATACATACATTTTCTGTTTTATTTATTTGTTTATGCATAAATTTAATTTGGCTGGTTAAGAAAGCAGTTTCAGCCAAAATGGATAGTTAGGTTGTGTAAATGTACAGTTATAAAAACAATCAATGTATGGTATCCAATTAATCAGCCATCTCACAAATTATGTCAGATAATAAGAAAACTATTGAATTCAGAATAATAAATTGTATACGTTTAGAATTATGGACAATTAAATGCAAAAAGATTTATTAAACAGATTTTGCAATAAAAGTTAAATGTTATTTATGTTTTGAGAAGACCTTCTTTTTTTTTTTAAGTAACCCCATTTTTCAAATTTTCCTTAATATTATTTATTTTCATCTGATAACCACTAGGATGTTCCTTAGAAAAATATTTCATATCATTGAAAAAACTTTTTATATATTTTTTAAGCTTGTTATGGGAAATAACTATCATACGTATAGCAGAACATTTATTTTTGAAGAGTGAACTAGGATACACTCCATTGCAAGCTGAACCTATTAACTGACAAATATTTCTAAACTAAAGTACAAAAACAAATCTTAAAGTGACAACTAACTTTACAAAAAGTAAATCAGCATTAGTTCTTTTCTATAAATTTCAGGATAAATATCTTATGATAACAAATTAAAAGTTATAAGCTAATTTCAATTTCTTTGATATATATTATTTCCACGAGAAAAATACAGAAATATAAAGAGGAACACATTATTTAAAATGAGTAAATTTATTTAAACATTAGATAGGTTTAACAATAAAAAATAAATTTCAGTAAAATTTTTAATTTCAGTAAAATGAATATTTCTTTTTTTTATTCGAAAAGTATATATATATATATATATTTTCTCTATGTAGGAGAGTATTATTGAATTTCATTTTATTTTCGTATGTTACTGAAAACTAAATTTAAATAAATGCAAGTAGTTTATAAGTCTGCTGTCTATGCAATTTTTTTATTCATCTTTATTATTAAAATTTGTGCTTAGCGATTTGTGGATATTGATTTGTAATCCAACGTTGTTTGGTACGAAAAACTCAACAACTACGGCGAATAGAAATTCTCCATGTTTATGCCGGAGATAAACACGATTAATCCGTAGACAGGAATGATCTTCTATAAAATTTAAATAAGGTGCCTCAAAAGTACATTTAGCATTATTTTTTGTAGAAATATGTAAATTTCTGATTATTTTGAAACTCCCAGTGGTTTACACGAGTAATGCCCAAATATGTTATTGTCATTCATTTAAATTATTAGTTAAGAGATTGAATCAAAATTTATTTTGAATTATTTTGAAATGAGATCTTAAAAAAAAAATAAAGATTTAAAATCGTAACATACTTAATGTTTTACTTTATTATTAATGCGATGAAATTAAATCAAATTTTAATATGTATCTTTTATACATACTTTATTAAATCATGTAACCAATAAGTGATTTAGTCCCTTAGATATGTCTCTTTTTCTTGCTTTATAAACGAAGTTTGCTTATCAATCGATACAAAAGGCAATAATGTATAAATATCAGACAACAGATGTTCTAATTTTTTTTTAAATTAAACTTAAAATTTTGCTTTAATATCATCACAAACAAAAATAAATTTGTTTGTGTTCAGGCTTTGTTTTACACTAAACAGAGAAAAAATGCTAAACATATTGAATGCTCCAAAAAAAAGTGGCATTAATCGTCATTATAAACCCATCGACCAAATGAAATTCCTTTTTAATGTACAGATAGCAGAGCTTTCCCTCATCATTCAATATTCATGAACATAGGCCTAAATCCCATATTAAGCTAGCTAACCCTAGAGTAAAAGTATTCGTGCAGTTGGGGGTAACATAATTTTCTATTATACTATAATCTGCTGCTCCCACCCAAATATCTTCCCTTCTCTCTCCCCCTCCCTTCTATTGATTTTGTCTTCACCAGAAATGCATATTGTATAATGTAATGAAAACGAATAAAGAAATATACATTTTTAGATCCAGTTTCTTTATTTCCATTTCCCCAACACACCCTAGATTTTCTTTGTGAAGAAGATTAACCTATATTTCAGAGCCATCACGATGGAGTTTGTACTATGTAATTTGGATCCAAACTTTTGTAAAAGATTGATCTGATGTATTAGGAAATATTTTATACAAGAAAATGAATAAAAACGGAGTAACTTTATCTTTTATAGATATGCATTAAGCTATTTATTTTTAAATGAAAAACTTTTCAATCAAGTATAATATAAAATTATTTCAGACCAGCATTTACATTTAATTAAATTTTTAAAATTAATTTTAGTAATTGCTTATTAAAAAACACTGTCTGTAATTTATATATGTTTCTCTAGATATTAATCTCTATTTTTAACCATCTCTTCCTTTAATTAATATTCCTCTCATAGAGATGAATGAGAGAAAATTTACAAAAAAAAAAAAAAAAAAAAAAAAATACAAAAATTTACAAAATTACAAAATTTTACATAGAGAAAATTTTAAATTTTTTATTTGTTGTTTACGTAAGAAAACAATTATTACATGAATAACATTTTTTTCTTTAATCCCTATATTTTATTACAATGGGTACATAAGCATTTGTATTAACTTTTTATACTCTAATTATGAAACGTACGAAGAGCACTAATCTATAAGCAACTTGCAAAAACAATAAGCAACTTGAAAATAATCTATAAGTAACTTGAAAAATAATCTATAATCAACTTTATTTATAAACAATAAGCAATTATATAATCTATAAATATTGGTCTGACATTTGGTCATATCATCATCATTATTTATCATCACATTTTGGTCTGTCATTTTTACTTCATGACGTAAAAAAATTTTTATAGGGCTTTTTAAAGATCAGTTACCTCATATATGCTATACATTAGTAAATGCATATGTAGGAAATCTTATGGCAACAAAATTATTGCTATACATCTTCTTAAGTATAAGAAATTTACATTTGTGTTATATTGAGGAAAATCAAGCAGACGCATAAGTAGCTAAGCCAATGGCAATGAAATCATAGCATTTAGCTAAAACATATATCAATCAATATCTTATTTTAAGTGATTCAGAAAAGAACCCGTAACTATGTGCGAAGAAACTTTTACCCAAACCCATCTGAATTTTTAAATTAGCAGGCTACTGTAATGCCGAACCATTAATAAACATGATATGAATAAAACACAATCCCAAAAGTATTTTATACTTTTATAACGCTTGATAAACTTAGAGGTTATAATAATAAATTAAATTTTAAATAAATTTAAAATAAATTATAACTAGTTTAAACAAATTCTAATTTTAATTTCAAAACATATAATTTGTTTACATCAGGTGAAAGCTTATGGTAACCAATAGGGTTTCTAATAAAAAAAAAATATTTTGAGAAGGAAAAGAAACATCTGCATTTACTTGAAAAGAAAATTAAACCCTTTCCATCATTTGAAGTTGTTTTTCTTCATCTCCTTTGTCCTACTTAACAGTAGAAAGCCATCCTTTGTTCTCTGAATTTTATTCTGTATCCGCCTCCTTCTACATCTTGGAAACTTTCACACCATTAAGTTGCAAAATACCGGTTCAAGCCTTTTATACGAGAATTTTCTCATGAATGAAGAATAATTTACATCGATTTCCTTTCGCTTGGAGACAGTGGAGTGGCAGCTCCTTTTGAAAGCAATGTAAATAAAACACCAAAAAGAGACACACATATACACATAAATGAAAAAAAAAAAGCCCCAATAGAAAGACGCGTGAAACGCATACAGCTGGCTCAGCCTAGGAACTACTTGTGCGATACGTCAATAAAGCATTCAGACGCTAAACAGTCTTTCATACAACCAATGTGGTTCAGTTCGCTTGCGTTGTATAGTATAGACATACTATCCATGAAAGAACTACTGTTGAGCCGATGTCAACATGGAGATTTTATTAGTTGTAGTCAACTCCTTTGCGCGTTTTTGAAGAGCTGCTGCTTTGTTTCTTGAAAGGGAAAGAGACATGGGAGAAAAGGATGCGTTTCCATGCAGAAACAAAGGGTTCTGAGAATGTTTTCTATTCGTAGCCATTGTAACAGCGGGAAACATTCACGTATTTTGTTTTTCAATCATTCTTATACTTCTTTTGTTTTGTTGTTTCCGTGTTGTGAGTATTTTTATTTATATTTTGTTTTTTTATTTTTCGAACCCTTTCCCAGAACACGCGTATTTCTCTTTTATATGTCATAATGCCCATTTGAATTCTGGAACAACAAAATGCATGATAGATTGAATGAGAGAAAAAGCTCCGTCACGGGCATGAAATGTGGGGAAAGTATGATTTTTTTTTAAAAATCTATGCGGCCTTCTGGTTCTTGGCTTTAAAAGATAAAGCAGAAACGGGGAAGGAAAATCGGTTGATACCTCCTAAATAACGGATTGCTTCTGACATGTTTGTAATCCGTGGTCAACCACTTGTTCAACGCTTAAGCTGAAAAATATAATATATCTGACAGCATTTATGTTTTGTAAGAAACACAAATTTATGCATTTTAAAAACATTTATAACCTTTTATATATTTGTGAGTACCAAATATTTCAATAAATGAAGTTTTTTGAAATATTTAGTATTTCGTATAAAAACATTCATAGAAAATTATGGATGGAAATAGCATTCATGGTTGGTAATTACTATTTTTAAAAGGTGTTTTAACAGAAAACTCCAACTATTTGCAAAAATATATTTTAATTTGACCATGAACATTCAAGAAGTCTATACAAACTTATTTTATATATTAACTGTACTTTCTATTGTACATAACTGCACCTTAGGGTTGTTAATTATGAATTAGATTAAAAATTACAACTACTGTTTTCAATCCTCAGAAACTATGAGTAATATGAAATGATATTTTAGAAATAATATTTTATTTATACACCTATATCACAGTTATTTTAGTGATGCAGTTAAAAGTTTTTGATTGAATTTGAGTTTCAACATGATGGCCGAAGTCCTAATTAAGGATTATTCCCCACGTACAAATTCTGCGAGTTAACAAAAAAAAAAAAAAAAGAATATATTTTTAAATTTGAATTAATTTTTTGAACAGTATTTTTAAATACAAAGGCCTCTGCAGGTTTTTTTTCAAAATAATTTATTTTAATGAATACAAATAAAGAAATTACAATAACTATTTAAACATTTTTAATTGCATACAATTGTGAGAATTGTATCAAATATCCCCATAATCTAATTTACCATATTAGAAACAAATTTTCATTTCTATTTTTGTGCTGATTAAAACTTTTTTTGTCACTGAGATTAAATACCTCCTTATACACTGAAGTGACAAAAGTCATGGGATAGCAATATGCAAATTTTCAGATGGCAGTAGCATCGCGTAGAACAGGTATAAATGCGCAGTGCTTTCGCAGAGCTTTCATTTCTGTTCAAGTTATTCATGTGAAGAGGTTTTGACGTGATGATGACCGCATGACGGGAATTAACAGACTTTGAATGCGGAATGTTAGTTGGAGCTAGACGCATGGGTCATGCCATTTCGGAAATCGTTAGGGAATTCAACATTCCCAGATCCACTGTGTCAAGAGTGTGCCGAGAGTATGAAATTTCAGGCATAACATCCCACCATGGACAGCGCAGTGGTCGACCGCCTGCACTTAACGACCGAGACCGGCGACGTCTGCAAAGAGTCGTAAATTCTAACAGACAAGCAACACTGCGTCAAATAACCGCAGAAATCAGTGTGGGACGTACAAGGGACTTGTCTGTTAGAACTGTGCGGAGAAATTTGGCTTTCTTGGGCTATTCCAGCAGAAGACCGACTCATGTGCCTTTACAGACAGAACGACATCGCTTGCAGCGACTCTCGTGGGCACGTGAGCATATCGGTTGGTCCCTAGATGAATGGAAAACCGTGGCCTGGTCCGATGAGTCACGATTTCAGTTGGTAAGAGCTGATGGTAGGGTTCGAGTGTGGCGCAGACCCCACGAAGCCATGGACCCAAACTGTCAGCAAGGCACTGTTCAAGCTGGTGGTGGCTCCGTAATGGTGTGGGCTGTTTTTTCATGGCATGGACTTGGTCCTCTGGTGCGACTGGACCGAACATTGACTGGAAATGCTTATGTTCAGCTACTTGGATATCACTTGCAGCCATTCATGGACTTCATGTACCCAAACAACGATGGGATTTTTATGGATGACAATGCGCCATGTCACCGGGCCACAACTGTTCGCGATTGGTTTGAAGAACATTCTGACAATTCCAACGAATGATCTGGCCACCTAGATCGCCCGACATGAATCCCATCGAGCATTTATGGGACATCATCGAGAGGTCTGTTCGTGCCCAAAATCCTGCACCATCAACGCTTTCACAATTATGGACGTCTATCGAGACCGCATGGCTCAATATTCCTGCAGAAGACTTCCAACGACTTGTTGAGTCCATGCCACGTCGAGTTGCTGCACTTCGCCGGGCGAAAGGAGGGCCGACACGATATTAAGAGGTATCCCATGACTTTTGTCACTTCAGTGTATTTTGAGGACCATTTAAGTAGCTGAGAGGCATATTGTTTCATTAATAAGCTGAAAATAAATTTTAAAAAGTGTAAGACAGATTCGTTATTTTTGACTCATTCACATTTTGTTTCCTTTTACACTCTGAAGAAATTAAAGAATTACATTTAATTGTGTAATTTAGAATTTAAATAATTCAATAATTTTAATTTCGATTATTATTATTATTTTGATGATAATTTGAGGGTTTTAATAATTATACATTTTTTTTTCATTTTGTAATTTTAATTTTAGTGTGTAATCTAAACATCGTAGCAAAAGTGTTGCCAAAATTTTTTCAAAAATTCTTTACCTTCTAGATTAGTGGTAATCAAACTGTATCCTGCAAAACTGTGGAGTTCCTAACTATTTCAAGTATTGTAGTTTGCAATAGTATTTAAGAACATTATTAGTTGTTTTTTTTTTTGCAAAAAATAACTTAATAGAATCAGACATAAAAAATTATAATTAAATAATGATAATAAAATGTACAAATATACAACAAAAAAGATGCTGCAAAAAGAAAGAGCTGCCAGAATTTGGTTAAATTTTAATCAGAATATTCTCAATTATTTAAAAGAGCAATACAAATTGTAATGTTATTCGTCACAATGTATTTATGTTAAAATAGATTTTTAACTTTTACGAAAACGAAAATAAAATACAGGAATAAACTGAATGTTGAATACGAAATAACTTTTTAAATGTTAAGCAACAGTATTTTCAAGATATGTAAGAAAAAGAGAAAAAAAGTTAGACTCATTTTAATAATTAACTCTAAATATTTAACTACAATTAATTTGAAAGTATCGTCATTTTTATTTAATTATACTTACAATTGTTGAATTACTTCTGTAACTCATTAAATTCGCTTAAAAGGATAATAATTTTGTCATTACGGTAGGTTTTTGATAAAAATATTTATTTATTTTACATATTTATTGATTTTTTAGAAATATGTAAAATAATCTATTTATTTTATATATATATTTATTTATTTAACGAAATAACTTCCTTTAAATATTTTAATAATCATAAATTTTTCTCTTTTTTTCATGTCAGTATCAAATTAAATACAGGAATCGAATTATATTCAAAATTTTAAGAAAATGATTTTAGTCACTTTTTCTGAAAAAAAAATTTTTTTAACGAATACAAAATTTTTAACTTTCGAAGTCAATTGTTGGCATGGTGACAAAAATCACTCATTTTCATCACATTTCACAAATACGTAAAATTTCATCCTTATAATTTATCCATCGAACAATTTATTAATCATTTGACGGTTTCAAAAATTTAATAATTTTTTTTTTTATTTTGTTAATGACTCATTGAGGGAGAAAAATTAAGACACCTAAACTATCTTCAGACCTGTCATTCTAGTTTTACATTTTAAGACAAGATTAGCATACTAAAAAAAAAAATTCTTTTGAAGAGATATATTGAAGTTAATTTGCCTAGACGCCGTCAAAGGAAATGTACAGGAAACGAAATAAATTATTGATTTTTTGGTGGGAAAATTAAACTTGTTTATATACCGAAAATTCAATTTTAAAGTAACGGAATTGGCTTAAATTACTTCAATTCCCTGAAGTTATTAGCCCGTTTTTGTATAACAATGAGCTTGATATCACTATCCCATCATTGCCGCATGATGTCATTGCACATGCTTTAATAATAAGTCACCGGCTTACCTTTTCTCATCAAAAGAGTTTTTGTATATTGTGTTCGTTATTGTTGACGGTAATTTTGAAGCCACTACACAATTAAATCTCGATAGCAACGGACTGGGTGGTGCTACAATAATGTAATTATCTAATCCTCTAAAGGAAGGATATTTGAATTATAATAGATATGAAGATTGGATTTTTAATCGTTGGTCGGATAAATTATCCTCCTTTATTGTATATCTATAATATATTAGAAAAATAAATTGCTTTTGCAAGTTGTATCTCGAACATAGACTAGTACTGCACGTATTATTATTCATCTTTGTATTGCAATCAAATAGTAACATATATTTCTAGAAATCGTCCAATCCTGCGTAGTATATTAGAACAGTATTATTGTTCATAATTTCCATTCCTTTCTTGAATAAAGTAGCTGTACATTTGTAATATATTTTTAATGTAATGTGTTTAATAATTTTGTTCTTACAATTGTTTATATTGTATATGATATATTTATTAATTTTTTAAAAATTCTTATAAGAATTATTCTTAGCATAATAATTTTTTATTATTATTCATTTAAGAACAAATATTCTTATAAGAATGAGAATGAAATGTTAAAAGAAATAAAGTATAAAATTCAATATGCAAAATAGGTAACTAAAAATAAATCATGTTACAAAAGCTTTTTTTTTTTTTTTGTGCTTCTTTTTGCAGCTGCTTAGTTATAACTAACATTAATGTTGTGTTTTTGTCCCAGTTGCTTTCTACTGTGCAGTCATACCCCGACTTATGGGACAAAGAGTTAAGCGACTTTTCATTTTTTTTTTTTTTTTTTTTTTTTTTTTTTTTTTTTTTGAGAATATTAAAAAAAAATAATTTAAGAATGTGAATAACACTACAAACAAGTAGATAAAAACAAAAATAACGTTCTGTTGAAAACAAGAACAAAAATATATGATTAATACCACCGTGTTTCTTATTTGTGCCTGCATGAAATACCAGAAATTAAAAGTTGGTATATCCCTATGTACATTGAATTTACACTCATGTCCATAAATTAAGGATAATGAAGTTCAGGCAAAGAAAGAGACAGAAACAAAACAAATTTAACTTATTTGAAAAGTCTATTTATTAAACAAAAGGTAAAGTGCAAAACAGATGCTATATGTTTGACATAATTAATAAAAATTGCGATTTTTACTCCCTGGAGCAAATTTCAAAAAAAGAACCTATTTACAAAAAACAGTATAACATGGTTAGTAGGATGGTTAATATGGAGTATGTCTCCCGGACGATGCAATACAGGCCTTACAACGCCTAGGCATGCTGAGTATCAAATTATCAATCTGATCTTGGGGGAATATTACACCACTCATCAAGCAATGCCCTCCGAAGTTCCGGTTGACAGGTGGAAGGGGTTGACGGGCTGCAATTCATCGGCCAAGCATATCTCCCACATGCTCTATTGGATTCAAGTCCGGTGAGTATGCTGGCCAATCCATACGGGTGATTCCTCCAATTGAAGGCATTCGTCTATAATGTTTGCACGGTGAGGACGGGCGTTGTCATCCATAAGCAGAAATTCAGCACCCATGGCGCCCCGAAACAAACGTACATGTTGTTCCAGAATGACATCCCGATAGATGTGGCCTGTCATCGTTACACTCTGAACATGCAGGTCAGTTCTGGAACCAAGAATAATTCCTCCCCAAACGAGCCATCCTGCACCACCGTAACGGTGTCGTTCAATGGTGTTCTCTTGGTGATAACGGGTACCCGGCGCTCTCCATATGAAAGCCCGGCGAGAATCAGACTGCAAACTTAAACCTGGACTCGTCGGAAAACATCACACCAGACCACTGTTGCGGTGTCCACAATGCATGCTCTCTACTCCAGGTTAATCGCAGGCGACAGTGAGTTGCGGTAAGTGGAACACATCTGACAGGCCTACGAGAATATAGACCAATGTGCCCTAAGCGTCTGTACACGGTCTGCCTTGAAACTGTCGTACCGGTAGCTGAAGAGAGCTGACGAGACAGGTCTGATGCTGTGCTCCGTCTTTTTCTTTTGGCAGTAACTGCTAAATACCGGTCCTCATTCGGCGTTGTAACTCGAGGGCGACCTGTGCTGTAACATCTACTCACATTACCATCATCTTGGAATCGTTCCCAAAGCCTGGAGATGACACTCTGGGCGATTCCAAGTTCCTCGGATACTTCCAGCTGGGTACGTCCACATTCCAGTCGTCCGATAATTCAACCACGTAAAAAATCATCCGAATATGCTTCCTTTGTGCCATAACTATGCGGTTATTGCACTGAAAGGCTTTTAAAGCGCTTGTGAACAATTTTACTTCTTTGCCACCATTCCTTATATACCCTCTCTTGCACTCTCGTCATTGTGACGTACTATCCGCGCCATCTGGTGGTTTCCTGTAATTTGCATATTCTTCTTCAAGATGTGTGTGATAATTCTACAGGTGAAATTTTATTTTAGAGTTCAATTTCTGTGTGATTCTGAATTATCCTTAATTTATGGACATGAGTGTAGTTAACCTTCCAATAACGTATGCTCAAACATGACAAATTAAAATCCGTACTCAGATTTCAGTTTTTTTTTTTTTTTTAAATCTTCACTATTATTCTTTTGTTTGCAATTTTCTTGTAAATTAGTAGGTAAATGTATAAGTTTTCTAAACCCTAGAAAATTATGTCGTCTAAACTGAAAAATCTGATTCTCTTGCACTTGGTGAGAAAACGAAACCGATATCTTTGGAATGAAAGCTTAACATTATTAATAATTTTGATGGAAGTATAAAATTTGTGAATTGACAATGAAGTCTGAACTTCCAGAATTCATAGTAAAAACAAAGCTAAAGAAAGAGTTCTCGATGCAGTAAAAAATGCTCAATCCTTGAACCCAAGCATAATTCGTAAATGCCAAGGTATTACTAAGATGAAAACAATGTTGAAATCATGATGTAAAAAACTGCCTAGTCTATCAGAATACTGTGAGTTATCAAGCTAAGCCGATTTTTGAGAGGTTGAAAGAAGAAGCAGGAGATGAGAGTGAAGATAAAAACTAGCTAATAATGCTTGGTTCCACCGATTTAAAACTCACTGTAATTGGCACAGCATCTCAGACAGTGGAGAGGCGACAAGTGCCCATAAAGAAGCTGCGTCTACTTTTCCTGAGACACTTCAAGACTATAATAGAAGAAGGTGACTATAGCAGTGAAACCGTATTTAACGTGGAGGAGACTACCTTGTTCTGGAAGAAGATGTCTAAAAGAACTTGTATTGCACGTGAAGGAAAAAAAAATTTCAGGTAAAACAGCGATTGTTTCTGGGAATGCAGCTAGTGACTGCAAACTAAAGCATTTCTTAATTTATTGCCCTCGAAAAACAAATAGCCTTAAAATATATATTTAAAATTAGTTTATCAGTCATTTAGAATTCAAAAATCTTTGGGTGTCAACTCATATTTTCTGATTTACTCACCACTGCATACGCGAAGGTGAGCATTATATTCAAGTTTTAGTGCTCTAATGTATTATTTATAACGAAACTTGCTATTCTTCTGCCCCCCCCATATAATTTATATGCCTAAAAGCTAAGTTTTTGCTTTTAAAAACGACATTCGTTTGCACATTTTAATGAATGGAAAATTCATTGTTCTTTCTTAAGAATCATTGGAAATTCTTGGGTTAAAATTTTTAAAAAAAGAACACTGAGTGCTAAGTGGAAAAAGCTTTGTCCCTTTTTTTTTTTACTGTTCATGCCACTCATGTGATAAAAAAAGATGTTAAAAGTTGTTACTCTTGCAGGAAATTAGATTTGAAAGTCAATGAGGATGATGGTGATGGCATTAATTCAAATAGTCAGTAGCCGACAATTGGCACGCTCATAAAGACGCATGAAGAAAACTCCATTAAATTATCCGACACTTCAGACCCAGTTCTGTCAGAAAAGCAAATGACCAATGCAAGCCTAAAGGAAGGTCTTTGATCAATAGAAAATATTCACAAATAGTAGAAAACATTTATTCCTACGAATAGCGCGTTATTGCTACAAAACAAGGAATAAAAAAAAAATTAATAGCATTCTACGAAGAAATTCTGCATGAAAAAAGACGGCATTGTATTCTCAGAAGAATTTGTTGGACATTGAAATAAACTTTTACGTAATGGTAATTTATTTTAATATTTTGAATTAATATGTAAAATCATCCCTATGAAATTTTCCATTTACTTTTTTAAATAATTTTGGAATATTTCAGAGGGAGGAAAATATTTGAAATGAAAATGTTTAGAAAATTTGTTCTATAAAGAACTGAAATTTTATTAAATATGTTTCTTCTAAAATAGTTTTTTAATATTCCATGGAACCAATTAAACTAAATTTATATGTATTTATATGCTAAGTTGTACTGCCACTTATACGATACTTATCTGTCCCAAATAAGGCATAACTTTGGGGTTTTATTGTATTTAAAATAATCTTTTCATCTACCTTCCAGGTATTGTGGAAATGAAAACTTAATTTAAGTTACACCCACAATGTGTGACATGGATTTATTTTTAGTTATATGTAATATACCTGTAATAATGTCAATTTTGAAAAAATCTCTTCAACTGGTTTGTAGATGAAAAGTACTAAACAAATATTTTCAATTAATTTATCTATTTTTATTGATATTTTTAATTATTTTTTATTTTATTTTGTAATTCATTACACTATTTAAAATTTATAATCAGTGAGTTGTACTTATTATTACGTAAAAATGATCATTTTCTAATAATGGAATATTTCTGAATATGAATGAAATCGTATTAATTAATAAAAATAGACACTGTATAAAAAGTAGACAATGTATAAAAATAGACATTGTATAATTCATGTATGAATTTATCATTTATATACCATAATTCTTTACAGAGGATAAAGATTTATTTATGTGATAAAACTTCTTTATATTTTGCATTATGTTTATAATAAATTGAAAATCTGCACGGATTTGTGCATTTTAGTATTAAAGAAATGCCTAATAAATGTATTTCTTTACTTTGAAGATTATTCTTTGTTTAAGAAATCAGCACATCAAACAAATTATGAAAAATCATTCATTAATTATCTGATAGTTTTTAGATTACTTTTATATTGTTTTCCTTTTCTTTCCACTGTCAATTTTGGTTGCAATTTTTGTAACACGGTTTATACATTCTCCTACGACATTAATTTTTCTTCTCCAAAAAGGATATTTTTGCTATGTGAAATAAATATCTATAAAATAAAAAAAATTTTAAATAAATAATTATGTTTTTTTATTAAATAATCGTGTTTGTATTTAAAAATATCTTTTGATATCTACAATGGTGCAAATTAAATATGAAGTGACAGTTATATTTAAATAAATGATACTTTCTTTCTGTCATTTTAATGTGTATTTCATTTAATTATTCTCTTTTTTCTAAACAGCTTTATAATAATCTGAAAGCTCAGAGGGATTTATTAAATTTATTACTATTTTGCGCCTAATAAATATGTTTGTTTTCTTAAAACACTGTTCTTTATTTAAGGATACAGTATGAGTATATATTTTTTTATTTTTTTTAACAGTTTCATCGCGTATAGGTGTTAGTTTTAAAAGATTTAACTAATCTATTTATTTCCTTTTTGTTTTGTATTTCTTACTTTCTTTTCTTGAAAATTAAGTTTTCTTTCAATTGTAAAATTTTCTTTTCTAGATTGAGTTTTTTATTTCGAATAATATAATATTTCTTTTGATCATACATAAATTAATCCTTTTTTTTTTTTGTTCAAAACATCTGTCTGCAATAAACAATAATGTAAATATTATATGTAAGCAATTATATTAGTGAGCTTTAGATGTTTAATTATCCTTCTTTGAACAATTTTACGATAAGAGGAAATTATATGTAAATTTATTCAACTTAATGCTACATGATTATTTAATAAAATCATCACTTTAACAAAAAAACACTTTTAACACTTAACAAAAAAAAAAAAAAAATACTTTTAACTTTTAAAAACACATTTTCTGGAGTTATTTGCTTTTAAAAGCAGATAACTCCAGGAAAATATTTTTTAATTTTCTATTTTTTAATTCTAGTTTTAATTTTCTAATCTAAATAAAATATTGATTATCAATAATCAATTAATAATTGTGAATATTTGTAATAATTATATTCTTTATAATAATAAAATAAATTCATTAATAATAATTTATTAATTAATGTAAATTGTAATTATTTTAGACATAGAAGAAACTATAAATACTATATACGCATAGCTTAATTTGATGTTTTAATGAGATAGCTTGATGCTTGATGTTATTTAAAAAATTTAAAAATTTAAAATATTGAACTATCAAAATATTGCTTTTTATAATTTGAATTCTTTAAATTTTTGTAATCAAAATGAAATTATAGGTAAATATTAAATAATGTTAAATTTTAATAAATTTCATAAAACTATTTCTCTAAAATACACACAATAGGCGTTTTTATTGAATAATTTCCATTTGTTTTGTGTGATCATGTTTCAATTTAATAATCTGGTTGTAAAATTATTTTCTGCATATATATGGTTAGATAATTTCATGTACGATATTGGCAAGTTAAATGGCGTGATTTCCCATCTATGATTTTCAAATGAAAACATAATAATCATCACATCTGCATATAATGTACATGCAGTTAAAAAAGGCGGGAGATCCTCATTATCTTTCGTAATTATCATTAGATCTTCACATAAACGATATAGTTGGAAACAGTTCGAAAGAAGCTAACGTACGGTATAATGCAGTTGATTAACACAATTAATTAACATGGCTTTAATGGTAATTACATGGTAAAAAATTACTTTCCCATTGTCAAATGAAACTTAAGCTTAATGAAAATATCTCGTTTTCTAATAAATTTTATCTCGCTAATATTTGCACCCGTCAAAAGAATAAGGAAATTTCAAAATTAAAAATATAATTTTGTTCAATTTTTTAGGAATGTTTTTAAAAGCAACTAAATATTAAATACCCTTATGAAAAAAAAAAAAAAAGAATTGTAGCATACCAAAATTTGTATACTATTAGAATTATGGAATGTTTAAGAGATATTTAAGAAATGTCATTTATGGTATTCTTTTTAAAAAATGATTATTTTGCGGTTTTCTTGCGCAAATGAGATTGCGCAGATATCACGTTTCCGAGTTCGAAAAGTTAACAAGGAAATAATTTAATTCGTAATAATTTAATTCATATCTTTAATTAAGTTTTTTATGAATCTAACTATATTTTATTGTTTCAAAATATTTTTATATTTTTTAACAATATTTTTCTGAAACGCAACATTATCATAATTTGACTTAAAATAAAAATAAAATAATATAAAAAAAATAAAATTAATAATTAAATTAAATTTTCTCGTGAGTTTTTCTAAAGCAGAGGTTCAGAACGGGAAAGAAAAATAAGGCCATCTAAATGATAGATTTTAAGTTTCACTATGAAATAAAATAAACTTACTAATAATTTGTATAACTTAATTAACTAATTAACATTAATAAATTATTACTTTATATGAATGTGTTATATAAATAGTATTTGTATTTGATTTCAATCGAATATAAAACATTTTTATAAAATATAATCAAATATATTTCAATATAATTTGATTTAGATTGGGATTTTAATTTTTATTAAGGTTATAAATGATTACAATACGCATTTCAAAATATCATCTGCATTTTGATGGATTAAATTTGTTTTTATTTTTAATTCAAAAGAAATCCATCTTAAAGTATAATGTTTCAAACAAATATTCCATTATAATTATAAATTTTTTTTTACTATAAAATTGCTCCATTTCCGAATTTATATAACAATTCAGTTTAAGATTTTAACTGTAAAATAATAATTGAAGCATTAAAAAATAAAATAAATAAATAAATAAAATAATAATAAGATATATCTATAAGCTATGAAATGTAGATATTAATATTTAAAAATGAAATGTATTTTATAAATGATGTAACATAATATGTCCATAATGTAGCATAAATGATGTAGCATAATATGTCCAGAAGTTCTAAAGAACATTACGATTAATAAAATATATCAGATATTCTAATGCATATTAAAGTCTGGTATATTTCTATTATTTTAAAATTCTATATACAATATACGTTCACTGTCTGCAGTTATGTAAAATAACTAACATGGTTGCTATTGATTTTATTTCAAATTAGTGAATACTTTTCATTAAATTCTTTAAAATATTTTTTTCATTTTTCAAAAGTTTCAGTTGATAGCTTATAGCTTTTAAACATAATAATGTGCTTTCCTATTCAATTATTCTTCATATATATCATCCGCCATTTTGAGGAAAAAATATCAATTTTGTAGTGATTTAGAACTAATATTCTTTAAAAAAAAAAAAAAGCGCCTTAACGAATTCAATTTGTATAAGTGGATATCATCTGGAAGAAAACAAATAATTTTCGAAAAAGATGAAACGTTCTTTCTATGATGAAAGAAGTTAAGAATATTTTATAACTTTCGATTTTTATTAAAAAGACTTCAATAAATGACGATGCTGAGTATCCATTAATATTTTTAACGTTGCACATAGATTATAGAGCTTATTGATCCTATTGAGCAATTAAAATACCAATTTAGTAAATCAATTTTTTTCTTTGATACCATCACAATTTAAAAACAAATACGCTTACAGCTCAAATTAGCTCATTTATTAAGTGATTTTCCTAAAATATAATGCTTAATCTTTCTGGATTACAAATTTATTCTGTATATCGTAGGCAAGAAAGCATGAATAATTGATATTTTAGACATGTTGTGCTTCGAAAATGCTTTCAAGATCAGAAGCTTATCGCTTTTTAACGTTATCGCTATACCGTTACAACGTTATCGTTATCTCTTAACGCTTTTAAACAAGATTATTTTTAAGGTTAGCCTTCGTAGCTACTCTATCCTAAAAAAAAATTAGATAATTGGCTAACGCTCTGGTTTTTGGTACCACAGGCGTCTAATCGTTCGAATCGTGGCATTGGCGCGGATGTTTGTTAGTTGTTCAGAAATCACTTTAAACTGTAGGTACTAGTCTAATTAACCTAAAGAGTGCAAAATAAAAATGACCGCGGAGCGACAAACCAAACTATCTTAAAAAACGTAAGATTTTACTTATTGCAATAAAAATATATATTTCATATTTTGTTTTTAATTTTTAAATTTATTGAAAATTATCTAACATTAAATTAAAAAATTATTTTGTAGTTTATTTTAAAATATGTTATATTTTAATTGCTAGCAGATATGACCAAGCGTTATGCAGGCTAGATTAAAATAATAACAAAAATTAATTTTTAAAACATTTTGTTAAGAAAACATTTCAAAACTACAGAATTCGAATTTAGAAAGATTTTAAAAGAAAACATAACATAATATTTCTTTTAACTGGATTTGTTCTCTTACTACCATGTAATCTAAAATTTGAATAAAAAATAATAAACGATAAAGTTTATTTTCCAATTTAAATGTTGTCATACAAATATAAGGAACATCATTAAATCAGAAAACGAAAAAGACTGTACGACACGAACAGTAACTGAACATTAAATAAATAAATTTAAACTATAATAAACTAAAAGATACACACAACATTTTTTAAAAAAATTTAGAAAGCAAATGAATGTATTAAAATATTAAATGAAAACCACGAATGTCATAACAACAAACTATATATTTTATAAAAATAAATAAAGGTGTTAGTAAGCATATCTGAAATGAATGAAAGATAAAATAACTCCATTAATATTGAATTGTTAAAAAAATACTCTATTAAAGTATTTGTAGGATTTGTTATGAGAAAAAAAATAAAAAATTTGATATATCGTTAAAATAATTACTTATTAATTATATTATAAAAATGTCGCCAATTAATAACTATATTGTAGTTTAGAATGTCACTTGTAACTATCAAATTCTTTCACTTTAATACGATTTAATTTTATTAACTCCAATTAACATAATTTTCGCATTTAAATAATTATTATTGGAAAATTGAAAATTATCTTATTAAAAGAATAAAAATTGTAAATAATTTTTTATTTCAATTCCTGTCTTAAAAGTTAGAAAAAGGACAAAAATTTTCATATGTTTTTATTAAAACACAATGCTGCATAAAATACTTCCATCCATTATTTACCAATGCAAAAAGAAAACCTCGCCTGTTTTGCACCTGATACACTTCTACATATGTTTAAGAAACCAGTAATTATTTTAGATCTCCTTAAATCAAAAGCTTATTAGTTAATTTCGTGAAGTTAAAAAGCAAATAGTGATTTTCATTGTTAACTACTTGATGCAATTGGCTTAGAAAATTTAAGTATAAATAACAGTTCTTTTTATATATCTTTATCTACGGCCTTTTTTAAAAAAAATTGAAACAGTAAGCTTCCAAGAATGTAACACAAAAGCAGAAAGTAACCTATTATTTAGTTCAAATCAACAATAAATTATTGGCTGTAATACAACAAATATATCAACAAAAATAGTAAACAATTCGTTTCTCAGACTATGCAATAAATTCAAATCAATAAATATATCTTTTTTTTTTAAGTATTATGGGGCAAAACAACAATTTTCCAATTTATCATCTTTATAAAGGAACATAGTATCTTTTGTGTGTTTTTAAAAAAATAATATTTAAATACAAATAGATAAAAATTATTTTTTTATATTTCATTGCAAATGACAATATGTACATACAGAATAAATACTGTAAATGCAGAATAAATACTAAATACAGAATAACTGTAATACTGTAAATACAGAATAAATACTAAATACAGAATAACTGTAATACTGCAAATACAGAATAAATACTAAATACAGAATAACTGCAATACTGTAAATACAGAATAAATAATAAATTTAGAATGTGGGTTTCAATATTAATAACATATTTTTATTTAAAAATAATAGAACAAAAATACAAAAAATATCAAAATTAATCTTAACATTCCTGCAGTATAAATAACACATAAACATGCAAGTATTTTATATTAAATTTATTATTATTCTTATTAGTAAAACAATAAATTAATGTGTATTTCTTTTTATACAATATTTATACTACAACTTTTACAATGTTTTCTAAGTCCCCGTTTTTGACAAAGAATACCATAATTCACATTAAATATTACTCACTTTCAGAAATGTGAAGTGTAGGACGATCAAATATATGACTAACAAGGATTCGTGTCATTTCAACAAACAGCTTATGTTTCTAGTGACATGACAGCAATTCATAATAACATTATGATCAATTGAACCTAATCAATTTAGAATCACAGAGCTGTCCTTTGTTTAACAGTTGCATGATGTATAGCTGTTTGTTATTGATATAGGCAATATGTAAACATGACACTTCCAATTGGGGCCAGACATTTACATACAGCTCTACCCCCTATATAAATAGGAGTAAAGCAAATATTGAACTCACATGATATATATTTAATTACTTTAATTTTTGGAAGTTTTATGCAATTTACATTGAATACAATTTATTAGGTAAATTAATATAAAACTTAAAATGCTTGTAAATATATGAATATTATTTTCGATGCTATATCAAAGCAAATTAATTACTATAATTAGTTTCTGTATATAATAGCATATCTCTACTTTATAGAACGTTGATGCTACGTAGTGCAAAGTATTTGCAGCAATTTATGCATAGAGTACAGCTCATATATTATGAAAAAAATAACCAAAGACACTACATTAAACCTTATAAGTTTGCAAAACTTTATTTAAATAAATTTAATTGTGCAAAACTTATAATTTTGAAAGATCTCAGCCTGATTTTTTTTTTTTTTTTTTATTAATAATATTTTCTTAGATTTACAACTCGATAACAGAAATAAAAAATCCAAGTAACAATGGTAATTAAACATTAAACTATCAACAAATTAACTATTTAAGCAAAAATCTTTATTGCGTCAACGCTATTACCTACAGAAAAAGGAATTCTAGAGATATTTTAGTAGAAATAGTTGATAATTTTGTTATATACCAAGGAAAATATTACGACACTCTCACATCCAAACCGACAATAGTAAAACATGTTGATAAAACACATGTCATACTATATTATAAATATTTACAATGTTAGTTAAAAACTGGGCGAACCCATAAATTGCCCAAGCCTACAAGACTTAATCTTCACTAACACTTTAAACAACAACTGTAAAAACAAAATCACTTGGTATGTCACTGAACGGTCATTTTGTGCACACTTTGGACTAATTAGACCGGGGCCTACAGATTAACGTGGATTTCTAACTGCTAACAAACATCCGTGCCACCACCAGTATTCGAAACTGAAGCCTATACTACAAAGGTCAGAGAGCGAACCAGTTGGCCACCAGACTGCTCGAATTGCCGTTAAAAAACAGTATGTAAGAAGAGGAGTGGCCCGCCATGAATATATTTCCGGCCAGTGAGATTTATCCCATTTTTACAAAAATATATTTATTTTATCATGGCCAAAGTAGTGAAAACCAATGTATTCAAAAATACATTATGTGTGCATCCATATATTCAAAAATTAACTGTCGAAATTATGAGAAAAATTAACTTTGATTTTAAAATAATATTCTTACAAATATATGACAGTTATTGTATGTTTTATTTATGAGTTTGTAGTTATGAATTCGCAGAATAATTAAATTATATTCTGCGAACTCATGTTGCCCTCGCATCTTGGAGCCTCTATTATAAAAGGTTATAAGTTTCACTTTAAGTGACCACAACGACGCAGTGACCATTCCTAGATACGCACAATTTATTGTTGATAGTACAGCAAACCAGACTCCTAGTTAAAGTTGTTAGACCTTTTAGTTCAACTTACACTTGCGAATCATTTTTTTTTTTTCTAAAAATGAAATTGACCAAACACAAAAAAAACGCGCTCAAACATAACGTATGCTGACCTGCAACACCAATTACGATGTGCAAATACCCAAACTGAGATCGGTTTGAAAAGCTAAGTGAAAGAGTGGAGAAGCAAATATCGCAATAGTAATTAATGATTTCATTCGTTTTATTTATTTATTTTTTATGTTACATTTTTAAAGATATATATTGCTTTCCAATGTGCGTTTAGTATCATTATTATTATATTATCTATGTCAACATGTAAGAATAATAGTAAACACAAAAATAATAACTCATTATGTTTCAGTTTTTCACTCCAAAAAATGTCTATAGTGGGTCTAAATCTAAGGTGGGGATATATAATTTTAAATGCGGCCCGCGGTGTTGTAGGGTATTTCCAAAGTGTCCCGCAAGATCATTCGCAGGCTGCATTAAAAATAACTTAAACTTACTGCATAACTTAAACTGCATTAAAAAAAAAAAAAATAATTTAAAATTATCTACTAATTAGATTAAAATTATCTAAAATTAGTTTCTAATCCCCCCGCACCAGGGAGATTAGTAACACGGGGTAATATGCAGCTTCACTTCAGCGAAAACTAGTAGAGCTGAACACTGGTTAAATCTCAAAACAACGTTATACAATCATGTTAGACCGTGACCAACGGTTTAAAGTAGATTCCGAACCCCTACAAATATCCACGGCACTGACGCAATTTGAACCCGAAACCTGCGGTACCGAACGCCAGAGTTGAAGCCACTTCGGCCATCAGGCCCACACGTTGTTTCTTTATATATATGATACTAACGACAAATATAATAATGGGCCTGCTGTTGAAAACCAATAAGATAGAAGTGTCTTAAATATGTAGCATAATATATGATGCTATCTCTTTCAATTGAAAAAAATAGGGAATATAATGGTAAAATTAAATATTTAATAGAAAGAATCTAAATATGAAATATATTTTTTTCTAAAAATGTGCACTATTTTTCTGCAAATACCTAACATTGTAGTCTTTTTTTCTTCATTTTTTGGATTGAATTATGAACTTTCATTTCATTGTTTACTGCTCATTGTGGATTAAAATTAAATTGCACTACTATAAACAATATAAATGTAATAAGTCGAACGGAAATGAATTTAATTTAATTTTAAAATAGTTATTAGCTAACCTGCCAAATTGTTCGTTTACTGGAATTAATTTCCTGTAAATGTATTGTTTTGAATGTAAAATTTTAACTGGTTACGCATTTTGTAAAACCGCGTGCTTTTACATTTCTTTCTGATGTAGTAACTATTAGTCTGGCTAAAATTGACTTATCTCATGCAAATATTCCAAAGTTACTAACCATGAATATAGGCGGCTAATTAATGTAATATTTCATGCAGAAACCATGAATAAAAGGCTAATACCCAGTAATTAAACGAAGTCTAATATGCATTATAAGTTACTTAAACGTTTCGACGTTAAATTCTTTCTTACATTAAATATCCCATTAAAACTGTAGGAATATCCTATTAATAGTATTGAATAGTTACAAAATCTCTGCTTTTAGGCTAGACTATACATATTTCGATGAGATATATGTTAGCGAATAGCTTGCATTCATAAAATGTTTTTAATTCATTTTACCTAATTTATTCAATGGCGTAAAAAATTTAAAAATGCTATTCAGTTAAACCTGTTTTTTATGCAGTGGTGGGAAAGAAAAGCAGTTTAAGCGCATTTTTTAATTTTCTTACCATTTATTTCTTTTTAATTAGCCATCCTTGCTATGACGGGCAATTGTTTTCATAGATAAAAAAAAAGATTGAAAAAAATAGATTGGCTGTATTTAGATCTGATATTTTACGTTCTAAGTACATAAAAAGGGGGCTGATGGCCGAATAACTAGTTCTCTGGCGCAAGGTGCCACAGGTTTTTCGGGTTCTAGTCCCAGCAGTGCTATGGATGCTTGTAGTGGTTCGGAATCCACTTTAAACCATATGCCCCAGTCTAATATGATCGTTGGCCATAGGGTTGACAACCCTACACCGTAAAAAAAAAGGACATCTTCTGGTTCGAAATCTGCCAGTAGGCAGACAGCCTTGGCCCACCATGGGGCTGTTGCGCCACTGATGTTGATGATGATGATAAATAAAAAATAAATCTCATTTATAAATTATACAATAATAAATATAAATGACATTTAATAAACCACGCTTCTCTTAAAAAGTTACACAAATTCAGCACTGACTATTAAATTAAATTTTTCTACAAAACAGTAGAACATTTTTTCGAGAATAATATATTTTTATACACTGTATCGTAAAAGTTTCTAAAAATAAATTATTTTTTTAGAGTAGTTATCTTTCTTAGGATAATAAAAATGTTATTTTTCCTTACAAAATATTACCCGAAAAGTACTTTTCGTAAAAAAAATTATCTCTTTCTTAACATTCATTAACAAAAAGCCGGAATTTGTTTTTTTGCTTATGAATATGCTTTTGGGGTTAGAGCTATCAATTTATAACATTTTAATGAATGAAATTTATAGTTCTAGCATGTAAAAAGAACATCTTCATGGTGTTCTTTAGTATAAATTCCCGTAATATATGATAAATTCATTTATATTTCTTTTTGTGACACTGTTAATATCATTTTGTGTTCTGGTTTATTTCATATGAATACTTCATCATGTAGTAAATGTGCTATTTTGTTTATATATATATATATTTCTTGTAATAGTATAGTTTGTGTATTAGTATAAAGAAATTTTTTTTAATTAAAGGATGTCTTTCAACATGTAATTAAACTTCTGCGAAGCACTTAAAATGAATGATAAAAGATATTTTGTATTATGCGAGGCAAAAACTGAACATAATTTTAGTAAAAAGCATATAAATTCTTAAAAATGTAATATTAATTTTTCTGTACGTTTTAATTTAACATTTAATGGTAAATATGAACTTAACTTTTAGCTAGAACGTTATCTTAAATAGATATTCGCAATCAAGATCGAGTATTGGAAAAGCTTATTTTTAAAAATTATTTTTGCTTATGTTTATTTATTATTTATTAAAATTATACATAATTCTAAATATTTCTAATAATGATGATATACTAACATTATAATGCTAGTATAATTTCATCGCCAATATTGTAGTGTATCAGAAAGTTAAAATAAGAAAAGAAATGTCATAAAAGAGCAAAGAAATAAAAATAAATTTCCCATAGATCACGGAAAATTATCAACGCAGTTGAAGAAAAAATGGGGAATTTACATGCTAAAAAAAATTTAAAAATTAAAATTAAATAAAAGTTGAATTAAGTTTAAAATTACATGCTAAAGCTATAACTTTCATACATATAAACCATTAAATTGTGCTTAATTAATTAAATTAATAAATCGTGCTTTTTAAATTTTATAAAACTAATTTAAATAATGTCTTAAATAATTTTTCAGGTCCGAGTCGTGGCTCAGTAGCACCACGCGCCGTGGTAAGCATTAGGTCTGAAGTTCAATCCACTGGCGGCTTTGTTTGTAAGCACTGTTTTAAAAAATTGTGGAGACTCGATGCCATTTGGGATGTTCAGCATCTTGCCTCGTTAGCCGTACTAACTGGTGGGAGTTTTCAGGGTTTCCCCATGTGATACACAATTTCGGGGTAGTTTCCACTAAAAGTACCCCCTAAAGGCACTGTCCTTCTTCAGCGACACGGAGCCAAGTCAGACTTCTACCTACGGGTGCTCTATCGCAAAAGAAGCTGTCTCTTTCCCTCCATCCATGAATAGACTACTCATGGGATGTCCGTTCCGCTACGCTCGCCTATGATTATCTCGGGCCACAACTGTTGAAAATCATTGGTGTCGATTTTCTCTAATAATAGGCATATTTATACTATTAAATCATATCCATATTTTTCTTAAGGAAAGAATTTCTTTTCTTAAAGAAGAATTTATTTTCTTTCTACTTTTGTTACTAAACTATCATTAAAAATAATAAATTTATATAAGAACAGAAAATTCACTCTATTTAATAAAATGTGTATTAAATGCAGTGAAATATCTTATATAAATATTGTTTATCTATATAAGATATTGTTATGTATGCATCTTATATAGATAAACAATATTTTATATAGATATTGTTTCCTATGGAACCGATATTGAGAACTTATTCTATTTTAATATTGAACAAGTTACATAAGTATTAAAACCTTTACAAAACGTTTGATAGAAAAATTTGTGTTGGTGTATTTTAAGACATTTAGCTTCCTTTTTTTCATTTCAGCTATAAAATTCGATTTTAATGTCAATAACGAATTTTAATAGAATACCGAATTTTTATCTTTAATTTTATCTAAAAATTAAAAATAGAATGTAATATTTTACTATTTTTAAATATTTTTAAATAAATTTTCAATAAACGGTGTATGTAGTAATAATGGATCATTACATCTGCTTTTATATTAAAAAAATTAACAAATATATACAACTACTGGTTAAAATCAGCTTTGATATGTTCATCTAAATTTTAGTTAAAATTATTTTTTTTAAAATTTAAGAGCCCTTTTTCTAATTAGTTGCAATTACCGAAAGGAAATTACTATCTTCAGAGCACTTATCGCAGATTTAAATTTCACAATCGATAAAACCCTTGTTGTCATGCTTACAAAAGTCAGGTACAAGAAAAAGTGTTTCACTTCGTTCCACCTTGTCAAATTAATGAAGTGAATGTTTCTCAAAGTACGATAAAAAAATGTGTAATTCTTAAATAAAACACAAATCTAATTTTTTACATCAACTAAATCTGGCACTATTATATAAGTTTTTTTTAAATAAAAAGTGTTTCTGGCAGTTTTTAGTTCGCGTAGCTGTCACAGTCGAATAAATCTGAGTAACAGAATTCCTTCGGGGTTCGAAATTTGAACAAAAAGGAACGACGAAACACGCAGGTAAAAATAAAGGAGTCTTCGAACTTTACAATTAATGGAAATAATTCCAAAAAGCGCGGAGAAACAAAACAGGGCAATGCGAGGTATATTTTTGAATAAAAAATAATTTGCATTTCTCATTTGTCGTTGCAAACGAACGGAACTCCGCAAATGAAATTGAATTTCATTTATCTGAACCAAGAAAACGTGCTCCACAATCGTGTCATGTGTTGAACAAAATAATTGAAATTTCCAGTGCATTATGTACCAGTTCCATCACCGAGAGAATAACACAGGTGTCAGTGTTGTTTTAAAGGCAGGGGCATATTTGTTTTGCTCCTTATTCACCAGGGCAATGAATATGTTTTTACGTGACACCATCTTTTTTCCATCCCTTCCCACAGAATGGATTTCGGGATTTAAAAATAAAACAAAAATTTAAGTTTAATTTAAATCGAAAATAATCCGAGAAATCCCATTAGTGAACGTGTTTCTTTTATTTCAATCCGTGTTTAAACATGTTTTCGTTTATATCAGAATCACGATATTTTTACTTTGTACTCATATTCAATAATATTAGGGATTTTCCACTTTTATCGTTTCTGTATGAAATGGCATGTGGTTCAGAGTAAAGATAATAACTTTTTCCAGGTTTAGGGAAACTAAAACAAATGTAAAACATTTATAAAATTATACGGACATTACACAAATAATAAACAAATAAAATAAAGTACAATATACAATGAATTAATGCAACTTATTTTTGACCCTATAAATTTAGATAATGTTCATTTACCACATAATTTCAGTTAGGGTAGGGAGTAAACTGTTGATTTAAATGCAGGCATATTTGTTTTGCTCCTTATTCACCAGGGCAATGAATACGTTTTTACTTTTTTTTTTCCATCCCTGCCCACAGAAGGGATTTTGTGATTTGAAAATAAAACAAAATTTAGGTTTAATTTAAATCGAAAAATAATCCGAAAAATTCCATTAGGGAATCTGTTTCTTTTATTTCAGTTCGTGTTTTAAACATGTTTTCGTTTATATCAGAATCAAGATATTTTACTTTGTACTCATATTCAATAACATTCATTTTTTTTCAAAATCATGATTTGTATTCCTGTTGAATAATATTAGGGATTTTTCGCTTTTATCGAAAGAAATCTATAAGAAAATGGCATGTGCAGTTCAAGAATAAAGATAACTTTTCTAGGTTTAGGACATTAAAAAAGCAAAAGCTTTTTATAGTTATACTGATATTATACAAATATTTAAGCTATACATATATATAAATACGATACTTTTAATATATATACAAAAATTTAAAGTACGATATACGATGTAAGTTGTTTTGCTCCTTATTCACCAGGACAATGAATACGTTTTTACGTGATACCATCTTTCTTCCATCCCTTCCCGCAGAATGGATTTCGGGATTTAAAAATAAAACAAAATTTAGGTTTAAACTAAATCAAAATAATCAGAGAAATCCCATTAGTGAATGTGTTTCTTTTATTTCAATCCCATATTAAAACATGTTTTGTGTATATCAGGATCAAGATATTTGTTTTCATGTTTTTCAAGATCATGTTTTCAAAATCATGATATATTGCTTTGTATTCCTATTGAATAATATTAGGGATTTGCCACTTTTATCGTTTCTATAGGAAAATGGCATCATCATGTGCAGTTTAAGAGTAAAGATAATATCTTTTCTAAGTTTAGAAAATAAAAAATAAATTATTATAATTAATAATAATTATTATAATTAATAATAACTTTTTTTTTTTTTATAATTATACTGGTATTACACAAAAATCTATTATTTAACCCTGTCAATTAAGATACTATTCATTTGCCAAATAATTTCAGTTAGGTAGGAGTGAACTTGTAAATAGCTCGTTTAGATTTCTGAAATGGAAGTTAGATTCCAAATTTGGTAAACGATATCGATCCGAAAAATCGGTGGTTGTTGCAATAAATCTGCAAGCAGGAATGCCCTCGTTGGGTACAAAGGAGCAAAAGGAAAGTGTGAGCCACCGCCCTCCAATGCAATCACTATGGATGCATGTTGCAAATTGTGATGGCAATATGGGCGGCAGTGTACCAGGCAACCATGCTGTACTCTGGTTAATGCAGAATCTGCTACAATCTATCTGCTCTAGTGCTGAACGTAATCAAGTCAAATTGCCTGTTATTTGAGAACCATAAACACTTATTATAAGTAAAATTTGTTTATCTTTTGATTTTAAGCAATAATAATTTAAACACATACATGATCAAATAATTTCAATCATAAATTTTCCGGAAGCATTTCGTTTTCAAATATGTCTTCTAATTCTAAGTTATTGATATTCCACCTAAAAAAAAATAAAATAAACACAATCCTAAAAAAGATTACAAATTAAACGCATACAGTCTTCTATAAACGTGCTTGAATAATTCCTTTCTATTTTATTTTAATTTAATAAATATTAAATTACCTACTTCAATTTCTTACATTTTTTTTATTTGTTATACAAATATCATATTTATAAAAGTATATATACATAATATTTTAAATCATTTTTTTAATAATTAAAATAAGAGCAATTTTCGATTTCCTTGATACTGTTATTGGACAGCAAAAGCATTTACTCACTTTAAACAATCCATATATATTTTAACTTATTTTAATAAATATTAAATGATTGATTCAATTTCTTATATTTATATTTGCAATACAATTACAGATTTAAAGAAAATACAGGCATAATATTTTTTAACAATTAACTCCTTTATATTGTGATTGGATGGTAAAATCTTTCAGCCACTTAAAAAAAAAAACACCAATTACTGATCTCCCACGCTTTATAAATCTTTGGTTTTATTTATTTTTTTGTTTATTATTATTAATATTATTATTTGAAATTGAAGTAATTCATTGCATTTGTGACATAAAATAGAATAACAAACTATCAAACTCTAATCAATTGCTTAAAAAAGAAAATATTGTTTTTTAAAAAAGACAAAGTATTATGGTATAACTTAATCATAAATATTTGATCTTCAATACACACATCAGTTAAAGAATTCATAACAAATTTATTCATTTAGACCTATCCCTCGGGGACACAATTAAGGCTTATTTGTCTTTAATTATAAGTCGGTATTATTCTTAAATCAAAGTTCTTAAACCTTATTTTCATTTATTGTTCTCTGATGGAATACATGTTTTTAAATAACTAAGAAGTTTTATTTAAAAAAATCTGTTTGTTATAATCGTCTCATGTTTTTTTTTTTTTTTTTCAGCAAAAGAAATTTTTCTAATACTTGAAGAAAGTAGTTTATTATAATTCCTTTAAATACTACAGTAAAGGGTTTAAATTTTACTTATAAAATAAAACGTATTGTACAAATGAAAAATATACATATTTCTTAAATATTACTTGTCGTTTCCTTTTATAAATAAATATTCGTATCACTATCTCTATCATATAAATAAATTATTTTTGTTTTAAATACGTATTAATCGAATCTCGAGTTAATTAGATTTATATCAATGAAACGTGGAATTTTTAATTCCTCATATTAAATTTCTTGTTAGCTTCCACATGTAAATAAAATATATTCCTGTTCTTAATTTATTTTATTATGAACATTTTCTGATGAATATATTGCACAAAAGGACAAACACTGTTAATAAACAGAGATAAATAACAAATATAAACCAAACTAAATCTGAGCAAAATATAACATTTTTAATTATGAAATCCGAGAGATATATATCATCTTTAATTGCGAAATCTGCTGAAAACTTCTGTTTGTAACAGTACTTGTATAATAATAAGTAATTTATATTGAGGATTAATTTCCTGCCTTATAATTACAGAGCTTGTTTTTTAATGACAAAAAATAAATAATTTCATGCCGGCCTTATGTATTTTGACTTTCGTCGGCAAAATAAGAATTTTATATAATTATTTATACGGTTTATGTTATTATATTTTACATATTAATGTGTGAATTTTTCTATCCTGACTAATATATTTAGGTACATATTTAATTAATTTATAGTAAGATGTGGCTTATTATTAATATTATTTTTGACTATTGATAATTTATTTCCATTTTTATATATTAAAAGTGCTAATAATACCAATATTGCTGTTATAGTGTATACATCTTAAAGAATCGCTGACTACAACAATTAAAAAGAAAAATTTCATTGAAAATAAAACACTTTCATACCTTTTTAGTTTTCATACTACAAATGTTTCACATAGTCGCTTAACCCTCGCTTTCAATTTCCTAGAATAAAAGTTTCAATTAACTTTTTTTTGTTTCAGAAAATTTAATATTTTTAATACGTTTTTCATCGAAAAATGGCTTGAAATGTTTTAAAGAGGACATTTGTAATATGGAATAAGTAGCAAGTAATTCTTTGAAGCATAAAGGTAATGCAGGGTTGGGCATTCCTGCAGGCAGTTGGCAAAGGATCATTCATTCCTGAGCTTGAAATTCTGTCAGAACTCTTTAATTCAGTTTCAATGTGAACAGAATCCGTATATCCTTTTAACGATATTGTATGAAACAGACGTGCGGCTGCTAATTCAATTTTGCTGTTTCGTTGTTGTTGTTGTTGTTTTTGCCGACAATTATTAATTACGAAAATAAAATTTCCTTTTTTATATATATTTTGGATGAATATAATTGCACATCATTGAATCAATGCATGGAAATAAGAAATGCTTTAAATGATATTTCTGCAGCCTTCCAATCTGATCCTAACGAAAAGACTGTCAAAGAGTGCACGATTGTCTTCTGGGAGGACACACGAGTTACCAGACCAAAGTGTGTGAGCCTTGCTCTGAGGTAAGTGTACATTACCAATAGCTTCTACCTTGACTTGGCTCAGTGAATAGTCGAGTTTGAATTAATGAACGATAAAACTCAATTCGAAACCTGATAAACGATACCAAATCAAAAGTACGCAAGTCCTATGTTTATCAAGAGAATGACAGCGATAAATTCGTAAGGTTAGACAAAAAACTATCATTGGATTCAAACAGATTGCGAAGATCAAATGAAACCCTCTTATAATTCCATCAGTAGAAGTTTTTAATTTCAATTGTACAAATAGAAATATTGCGCATTGGGGGTTAGACTGTGATTCTATTACATATCCTTTTGAAATCAGATTAAAAAGGGCCTGCGTTGGATAGCATTGTAAAAATCCGCTCATCAACTCCTGTGATTTTCATTTATTGAAGTGCTTCCATTGAATTACAGAGATACTAAAGCTCTGAAATCAACATTTATTATTTCGGCTTAAGTCAAATGTTCATTTTAATACAAAAAATATTCATTTCACTATTTTTAAATTTTTACGTAACAGGAATTAATCTGAGAAAATTCCCAGTATGCATTAAGACACTTTTATTGGTATTCTTTGTAAAATAAAACAGATACTGACATTTAATTACGCCACAGAAATATATTGAGAATTACATCAAAACAGGACATCCAGTATATAGCTCTTTAAAGTAAATCCAGATTATATTCATATAGTCCATTTTTTATTCTTTATTGCAAGGTGCTTCCACCAATTGATAATATTTTAAATATTTAAATTTAAATCATGCAAGAGTATTCATATTAGAAATAAATATAAAAAGTTTGGAATTTAAAATATCACAACAAAATCAGGAGTCTGTTGCTTAGTGTTTTTGGGCCGCGCAAGTTTTCTTAAGCAAAATACAGCAAAGTTTATTAAAAAACTTGTATACCATGAATGCAAACAAAATACGCCAGATCAACTGCTATTGCAGCGATAAGTCCACTAAGTTTTTCCACGTGAAAATAAATACCTTCAACTATTGACCTTTTATAGCTTAGGTTCGTTGAATAATGTAGACTTTTCAAGATTTTCCTGCTTCTTTAAGCCAGGCCAATAGCTATAACATCTTGTTTGAGTCTCCAACAGCTTTGATCCGAATAGCTCCCCCAAAAGCTTGTTATCTAAATCGCTAATTCAGCAAATATTTTTAATCCTTTGCTTTGAATAATGCGCATTTGGCATTTTTTTACAGAACAAAAGCATTCTGCATAGTAAGTCAGATAAATTAAACAAATAATTATAAAAATTTACTAATTAATAAATATGAACTCTCATTTACAATGAGTTTTGTAATAGTATTTTCTTTTCTCATTGTTATCATTTAGCATAATGACTGTATATGCCTTTTTTATTTATAAATTGCAATTTCCAGACCCAAGAAGGCCGAGTTGGATGAAAATTGCGAATGCAGGTGCGTGGGCTGCGAAGAAGGAACCGTCCCTTTGTCCCTCAACGCAGGAATGCATCCCCGAATTCAAAAGGTGCGATGGAGTCAGGGATTGTCAAGATGACGAAATCGATTGCCCAACAAGAAGTAAGTAGCAAGATCTCGTGCCATTAAGCTACACCTACCTACTCAACAAATAAATCACTCCCTTTCATCAGTCCCACTTGTGATTTATAGTAACTACTGAACCTATCCATTTTAAACGTATTCAACGTATGCAGTTAAGTTTTTAAGTAATTTAATAAAAACAAATAATGAAGCAAAAAATGATGGTAATACAGTATTACATTATAGATTGTGATGTCACTGATATCAGGTTTCCAGCCATATGTTGAATTGTATATGAACATTTTGGTGCTTCACAAAAATCGCCCTATAGCAATACATAAGAATTTAAGAAGTATTTATAACAAGTAGATTCACGTCGGTTACAGTAGCGCTGAATAAGTGTGACTGCGATTTAATGCGTACCGAAGCACAGTAGTATACAGCAGAAAAAGATCGAGTTATTCTCGGTATTATTCCCGGAAGCTATATGCTTCCTTTTTATTTTACTGGGAAATAATATATAATTAGGCTTATATACTATTTCATATGTTACTGCTAGATAAATTCATATTTCTAATAATCTTCACAAAGCACGAGATTCTTATTTAATTTTTAAAAATCTGCATTTAATTATTATAAATGATAATCGCTTTTATTAGTCTTGCAAAACTGTTTCATCTTCATCATCTCTGGAAGTAGGATTGCTCACTGTAGCGAAAATGCTAACTCATCTTTTTCAAATGAGTTTGGAAAACATGCCAGCGACAACTTCTGTATTGAATTTTACTTTTAGTAACTGTATCTTTATTTTCCCAAGTGAATATGCAAGAAAGATTTAGAGGTCTACAACGCCATTTTCACTTGGCTGTAGCCTTTCACACGCTTTCTTTACTATCTCATTGAGGCTTCTGGTGTGATTTTGTTAAAACAAAAAATGGTGGTCACGTTAACAAATTTCAATTCAATTAGTACTATTCTAGCAATCCCAGCATTCTTATGTATCTTTCTGGAATGCCATACCCTCTGTAGTGTTTAAAGAGCCTCATTGCGTGGCGCTAATCTGAAAATACAACCACTCAGATCATTTTTCGGCTCCTCGAATAACTCGCTGTTTACAACTCCGCCATAACGAACAACAGAAGTCCCTGATTCAGATGCAACAACTGACCTCGTGGATGGTAAATATTTTTGTTTAGTTCCACAAATTGGAGATGAGGTCTCTGCTCTCACATGTCTCCTTCAAGTCTAATGTAAAAGAGAAATACTTGTTTTAATTCCTGGATATCTGTATTTCAGTTTTCAATTGAATTTTTATTTAATTCAAAAATATGCCATTTTGCCTTCGCCAAATGAAAAACAATTCCTAGATTTAAATAGTTAAAATATTTCTTTTTATTGTTTATTTAAATTTCTTCTTGAAGGTGAAAATAAAACTGCTTTTATATTTTAATAATTATTTAAAGAATCTGAATACTTATGCAACAAAATTAATTTCAAATTATCATGTATCTCTTGTGTATATATGGATGCATCTTGTTTGCATATTGTAATTTAGTTTGTTAACGTTGCATTATGATGTATTAGGAAATACATTAATCTTTTCAGTTACAGACACGTGTGAAATGATTTCAAGTAATTTCGAAACTTTCGACGGGTTGTCTTACCAATACGACATCTGCGATCATGTTTTGATGCAAGAAAAGACTCTCAAATCTTTTATTCGGTCAGCGGTAAGCAGCGTTTCATTCGTGCTTCTAATTTCTATCTACATCTGCAATCTAAATTCTTGATCAAATTTTGCCAAGTTGAACGAAAAAATGAAGTTATGACTTTAAATTATATGTCATATATAAATTATATTAATAAAGTTATGACTTATTATTGATAATAAGACTTTCTTTTCTGAGGATGGAATAATTTAACAAATTTAGAAGTTATATTTCTTCGAATTTTTTTTAAAAGATAAGCCTACAAAATTACTATTTTTTAATATTATACGTTTTTATATCCAAAAATTCTACATGATTTTTTCATTCATTGATTATCCAAATATTTTATAGCGACTATATTTCAGATAATAGGGTATGTAAGCTTCAAATCCTTGGATTTTCTTTTAACTTTAGAAAGTTTTTAAAACACCAAAGATGCCATCAAAAATATTTTCCAGTGATATTAGTTATTCATTATAAATAAAAATTAATAAACCGAAGCAAAATTAATTAAATTAAAACTAATTGAAATTGTTAGATATATATATTGTTACCCCTATCCATAAATATTGGAAAGAAATATTTTCTGGGTTTTTTCTGTCAATTCGTAGATCGGTAAATTGCAAAATAAGGGGATAAAAGATAGCTAAAATAAAAAAGCATAACTATAAATACTGGCTATATTTGTAGTGTTATTTATTTAAATTTTTTTTTTTTTTTTTTTCATACTCACGGTAGAAAATTTCTGTAGCTATTTGATAGAGAATAATGTAGAATAAAAAAATTTTCATTCTGTATTAAATTTATTACAAAAAATTTGTAGTTAATAACATACATTTAAACCAGCATTATATTTTACAAGATTAGTTATAACCTAACTAAGCTAGATTACTTAAAAATTTGTTTTTTAATATGTGAAAAAAAAAACTGTTTTCACATGTTATTGATTTTTTTCACTGTCTAGTTCACAAAACCTGTTCTCCCGAAAACATTAATGCTTGTGAAAGGTATCTGCACATTGAAGTGGACGGCGTCACGCTTAAAATAGGACCCGGTATGGAAGACGTAACTGTACAGGACAATCGGGTCTCGGTGGCCAATCTTTGGATTGTGTCTAAAAGATTCCAGAACTTTGACATCAAGAAAAAAGGCTCTTCGATTGTGTTCAAGTCCAAAAAATACCACTTTGATGTTATTTGGGACAATGTGCAAAATGCTAAAATTGTGGTGAGTTCGCAGATCTCTCACTTTGAATCCAAAAAACGTATTTAAAAGTGATGAAAGCAAAATGATTGGCTTATTAGGATCTACAGATTCCAGGATTGCTTTTCTGCGATATTTTATAAACAAGAATTACCTGGTATTATTTATTGCTGTTAATGGGAAATCAATTTATTTAAAAAGCATCATTATATATTATTGTTTTTCTGGTAATTAAATTTTATTGATAATTTCGTTTAATGGGTTGTTTTACTGATGGATCAAATGAAAAAGAAAGAATATAGGAAGTATGCATGCAATTGCTTTTTGTAGAAAATTATCGTAGGAAAGGTACATATTAAATTCTCATAAAACTACTATACATATTTCAAATAAGTTAAAACACAGTTACTTCTGAGGAATGAATTTAATGTCTCTCAGAGATTGTAATGCAAATTTATACCAAACATTTGTAGAAATATTCATATAACCTTCTCATAAATAAAAAAAAATATTCCTCAGAAATAACTTCTCTCTTCGTATATCGACAAAAAAAAGGTGTGATTCATTTTTAAAATATGAATATTAATAGCAAGTTGTGATCTATTGAACATCTGAATACTGACATTAAATTATTATATTATTGCATTTAACCAACTTGATACATTTTTGTTCAAAGACTTTATTTACAAATATAAAACATTCATTAAAATTAATACTGCTGTTCACATTTCAAAATAATTTTTAAAAACTTAGCAAAGCTTATAAAGGCCAATCATTTTTTCTGGACAGATATCCAAATGCCTGATGGACCAAGTGGTGGGTCTGTGCGGACTGTACAACAAGCAGGTGGAGGACGACCGAACCACTCCAGACGGCTCCCTGGTGAAGAGCAACCAAGACTTTGGAAACAGCTGGAGCATCGGACCTGCTGACAGATGCTCACCTCCAGCCTGCGAAGAATACTACATGAGGGAAGCCATCACAACTTGCGAATACCTACTGTAAGAATCACTTGGCTCAAATTGTGTAATACAAAGATGAATCTTAAGAAACTGTTAAAATACTTAGTCCTTTAAATTTATTAATCAAAAACATGTGTCGCATTCATGCCAAAGGATAGTGCAAATTAGCTAAAGTGCAAAATGGCAAGATTTGATTCCTAAGTGTAGTATGTGTTACCGTTAATGCTTTGAAAACAAATATGCTTTTAGTATTTACATTAATAGTAGGATTCTTCTTCTTCAATAGCGTAACAACACCATGGTAGGCCAAGGCCGTCTGCCTACTCACAACATGAAAGTAGGATTACCTGGTTTACTTTTCGAGTTTTCTCCAATATGGCATGCAGACTTGAGGCACTTTCCTCAAAGTTTCTAGCTTTGGCTTTTGTACCATCTTTTTTGAGTGAATTTAGTATAGTAGTTCTTCGGGATGCTTCTGGAAGTAAATGCACGACAGCTACCACGACTCCTTGTGAGGCATTCTGTTTGTAAACTCAACTTATTTACATTTATAAATTGTCAGTAGTTATAATCAAGATCTGAGATTTGAAGAAAGTTTAAAAAACATATCATTCGTCGTAATGATACTTTTTTAAATGATTGCTTTATTTCACTGTAAATAATTTAATTATTGCTAATCATTTTCGAAATTTCAAAATATTCCTAATGTTTTCAATTACTGTAATTTCAAAAAATTATATTGAAAATTATTATGAGTATTTTCCTTGCACAATAAAAAAAAATCTTTAATTATTATACCAGATAAATATTTAATATTAAGTGAAACTTTCACAGTAAAAAATAGTCTTTCTTTCGGTGAAAAGCAATGATATCGAAATTAAAATAATTCTCATTTCTTTTTCAAAAAACATCAGATATTTTTAACAAAAATAAATTAAATAAACTTGTTTAAATAATTAATGCTTAGTACTAATATTGCTTTAATTGACTTTTGGTTGTTTTTGGAAGAGGGTTTTACTACTGAAAACAAAAACTTCTTTTCACTTATATTACCCCAGCATTCTAGTATTTAAATTGAAGCTACTATCTGATGTCTAAACAATAAAAATTGCTTGGATGCACAAGAATAAGTACACTTGATAGATGATTTTGTGTACATATGCTGATTGTCTTTTACAAGGGCGAACCATTCAATTCTGCTTGTTCGAGCTTCTTGAATATGCAAACCCGGGTGGACACGTGCATTACTTTCATGTGAGTACCTTCCAGCGAACATCTCTGGACGCCAGGAAGAATTCGGACGTCTTCTATGATATATACGGCGGCACCTGGCTCTGCAAATGTCTGGCGCTCGAAAGCTTTGCTGAGGCATGCGAAGCAGTGAGACAGGAACCTCTGCTGAATTGGCGAATCGATTACAGCTGCAGTAAGTTGGAAAACAGTATTTCACTTCTACTTTATTGATGTTTAAGTCGTATAGTGAAGTCACAAGTGTTAAAACACTCATTGACAGAAACTTCCAGTGCAACATTTTCAGATATGAAGTATTTTCTTTTTATTCTAAAACAGCATAGTTTATTCTAATCTTTAGACAATACAAGACAGATGGAAAAGTAACACGAGCAACTCAGGTGAATTTCTTGATCGATCATGTGCTTTCTAGTTATATTCTGTACAAAGAACTATTAGATAAAGGTCAATCAGTTCAAAAGATGATAATTATTCATAATATTGAATCGTGGAGGATTTTGAACTTCTTGTAGATGGGATATCAGACAGGCTTATACCACGTTGTAGGATGAAACTCAACGTGGTAACATTCCAGTCAGTGAATCTGTACATGTACATGCTTTTTACTTCTACCAGTCCTGTTAAGTCTGTTCAGTCCAATTAATATAGTACAGAGTCATTAATACACTTATTATTTCCAAAACAAGAAGATTTATTACACATTCAGATATCTAAATTCTTTTGGTATGTAAACAAATACTCAATACATTTTATGTAACTTCAAAAAGAATTTTAATCGATACCTTGAGTAGTGCTTTCTTGATGGACAGTTAGATTACTGAAGAAGACTACTACAAAATAACTACCATGGCTTCATATTCATTCTTTGGGTTTCCTTCAGAAGTCTTCATACTGTAAAGTGTTTGTGTATAATATCTTATTATTTGTGTAGCAAATATGTATATATACATATATATAACATTCAGAAAATATTAAATTCATATTTAGAAAAAAAAATAAAGTTATATAATTTTAAAAGCCTAATAAAGCACATATTTCAAAATCGTGGAAATTTTTGTTGTAATTTGTCGTTATGCCCTTAAAAATATCGTCATTACAATCATATTATGTCAATTATTTTTAGAAAAGTAAAGCGTTATTTTTAAAAGTTTGTTATAGTCGAAACTTATTTTACTATCATACAGAACTAGCACCTTCATATTCAATAGTTGCACACAAAAATTATTTTATCTGCAATGGACTTTCTGTAAAAATTCAATTCCTTTTCAGCTCCTGAATGTCCTCCCGGCATGGAATGGCAAGACTGCGGTCCTGGATGTGAATTGACTTGCGACAACTATAAGGACAGGGACAGTTTGTGCACTGGAGGATGCACACCAGGGTGCTATCACTGTCCTTCGGGCCCATCTTGGCTATCAGTAGATCGATGTGTGAAAGCTGTAAAGATATAAAGCCAGGACTGTAAGTGATACGACTGTCAGTTTTTAATCATCATATCTCATTTTGACAATAGAAAAGAGAACTTAAAATCGCCAAATTTTAAATCTAGGCGCTAGAGAAATAAATTATTATGGGAGCTAACTTGTTATCTAGTTAATATACCTTCAACTTCAGCATGGAAGGATAGGTTCGAACTGTAGTTTGACTAGTAGACCACCCTGGTGGCTATCATTTCGAAGTTCCATACAAACACGATGGAAGGGCGTTCAAAAGTCTTCCACATCAGGTGGGGTTGGATTCATAGTATGTCAGTAGGCTACAGGGGTTCAATCCATCTATTAAAACCTTTAGTAATTGAGCCAGGTTATATTTAATAACTAAATAAGTAGAAATAATAAAAATTCTTTTTTGTCTCTAGATGACATAATATTTTATATTCTGAAGCGTTATCACATACTTGACTCAAGTGTAAAAAATAAATGTATGAAATAGTAACAGCATTAGAATGCGGGAAAGAGAAACAATTGTGATCCATGATCCAGCTATATAAGTAATATAAATCCTTTCTTAACATAAGTATCACGCAAACGTCAATATGATCCAACTTTTTTGTAAAAACAACCTACTATATCGATTTATGTTTAAGTGCAAAAGAATAATATTTTAAGAGCGTAGTTCAACGGTTAAATACATTAAAAGCAACCTCACCCTGTCAAGTGTTATTGCACTATTTTTCAAGAGAAAAAAGCTTTCCCTTCTATAATAATATGCACCATAGTCATAATATTGTGGAATAATAGCTTTGATATGTAAACGGAATTTTTCTTGCTTTGAGGTATCTGCCGAGGCCATGGGGATCCAAACTTCATTACTTTCGATGGCAAATACTACCCTTTCCAAGGCAATTGCACCCAACTCGCCAGAGTTTGATTCAGGAGATCCGGGTTTTGATACCAAAATCCTCTGGTCACCAACGTCGAGGTTCAGAAGAACCTCACAGCACTTCTCTGTGTGATGGATTGCAGATATACTGGAATGGGCATCTCATTGAAAAATCAAAATAAAACGCCACAATAGTAAGTATAAGTTCTTCTTCAATTCCTACTATTAGTTCACACTTCAGAGAGATTCGGTCTTAAATTTTTCAATGTCTCATAAATATATTTATTCCTCCACTCGAGTTCAAATAATATTTTTTTTGAACTCTTGTAGTGGATGACACTGGATGTTAATACAGTTTTTCAAATACATTAATTCAGTAATTAAATTTAACACTCTATTTTATATGGAGAAAATTCCTCTATGTAAGATATTTAGCAGGATATAAATTTAGGAATATACTGTCAGTGGCGAAGCGTAGATCGCTGGAAAAAAATTTTTTCAGATTTTTTCATCTGGCTCGGCCCAGTGGCTATGAGGGAAAACAAAATGGAAATGGAATAGAATTAGTGAGAGAGATAGGAAAATTTTCACATACACACTTTCCAACTTAAAAAAAAATGAATGAATGAAAATTATTTATAAATGACTTTATAACATAATAAAAAAAAAGTAGGAACTTGACTTAAAAATTTTTAGTAGAGAGTATATGTTAATATTTAATATTAAATTCAAAACATTATATTATTCCTCGGATATTATATTAACATGACACTATTGAAATAAAATCGTCTCAAATTTCTTTAGGTTTTCTATTTCACTGAACTAATAGGGTTATTGTATCTAATTGAAGGTGAAAAATTCTCGCGTCTATAATTTCTCTCCTTCAAAATAATGAAACATTTAAAATTGATTGGTACTTACGATTTGAACCTTAGTTGCAATATTATTTTTCAAAAATAATAAAAGTGGAAAACCTAATATAAATTTTTAAAAATTTTTATCTTGAATTGATATTTAACGAAAAGAAAACTAATTAGACACAAGTACGAAGCAGAATAAAAACAACTTTCTTAATTAGGGAGAAAATAAATGTTAGAATTGTGAAATTTTAGTAGCTGTAACA